>CAUYQG010068749.1:30000-84215 GCA_963574415.1 Tarsius wallacei
AGGGCTCGCTCAGAACGAGTGCTAAGTACACCCAGAAAGGAGAGTGGCGTTTGTGTTTATCTTGAGAAGAATGGGTGTTATTATTGGCTCTTGAGTGTTTGGCCTTGAATATCTCCATGTAGCAAACAGACATGCCAGGGACCCTATGAAGTAGTCAAAGTGCTACATGTGAACACGGGTGTTGTGTCTAGATTCTGCACAGACTACAACCCCCCCCCACACACACACACACACACAAACTCACCTGGGTATCTCTTCCTTTGGATCATAATTCACAGACTTGCGTTAGGCAGAGTGAGAAGGATGGATGGTGAGCATGAATGGACCATTCCAGAGGTGAGAGGAATATGGAGCTCTCTCCATAAGGGCTAAAGCTTTACATTACAGGGCTCAGAGAGTTTCTAAAATATTTATTTCAGAAGCACTGCACAGTCTGGATAGCCCAAACAACTAGAGCATTAAACTGTGTTCAGAAATGCAGATGAACAGTTGCCTATTTTCTTTTCACAATTGAAGGGATGTGTTCCAATACCACAGTTTGTAAAAGTTCTTTTAAATCGCTGATTCATCAGGAGCCACCATTTTGCTATTTAATATAGCAACCTTACAACGTTTTTAAGACATGAATGAAATATGGAAGAAAGGCGTTGCAGAAATATTTAAATTAAAGGGACACATTGCAATATTTTGAGCACATGCAAGTTGTTTTTTCCTCCTACCGAAAAGACTAGTCACAAAATGAGAAGGTTGCTTTCAGAAGACTTGGCTCTTCTATTTCACAGCTGTGAATTGTGGGATTTTCAGTAATGCTGGAAATACTATCCTTCTTGAAGGTATTTCAGTGTTCCACGAATGGATATTGACTTCAGGAACTTTCTGAGGTCTCCTTTTTCCCTTTTCTTAATAGGGCAAGGGAATATACATGTAGTGGTGGGTATGGATGTGTGCACACAAAATCCCTGTGTGCCACAGGACACACAAGGAGCCTCTCAGCCTTCAAAGAGAGGTCAGCTTATGGGACAAGGCTTGCAGCCAGACTCATGGGGCATGAGGCTAAATGTCTAAGGACCAATCACACATGATGCCTTACAGACTAGGATCTCTACCCAACATGCTGTAAGTAAATACAGTCTTACGTGACTGGTAATTTTGGATAAGTCACTAGCTCTACTCACGACTTTGGGCAGCATACTCTACTTAGAGAAAATGGGCCATGTGTTTTAAGATGCTTGTTTGGCTTAATGAGTAAGAAAAGCTTAAACAAATAAGCTGGAGTTCAAAATCTGATCTGCAATGCTGAGAATCTGAAAGTGATGCTGAAAATAGATTACACATATATTCAACTAGAACAACCTACGTGATTTCCCCATCATTTGCATTACAATATCTATAGCTAAAAATGAGACAAATCAGGTTGCCACTTATTTTTTTCATTTCCTGTTATTTTGATTAATGGAATTCTTTCTCCAGCTTAACTATTTTAAAATAACATTTAGAATAATGAGAAATAAACTGTTTATCACAGTCTTTAAATTTTGGCAAGAAATCCAAACAAATATAAACATTAGATTTCGTATTTCAGTAGTCAGTGTGGTCTTTTAAATCCTAAAACCAGGAGGCTGGGGGAAATAATTTTTCTTAGTTTCAAAAATTATTTAACATCTAATGTTTACCAACAAAAGAAAAAAGTCTCTACAACACTAAACAAATCTCCTAGTTCTTCCTCAAACATCCACAGAACAATAACACCCATATTTCAGTATATTAATTTCAAAAAGTGTTCTTTCTAATGATGAATATTGATGATTACTAGAAACTAAATAGCCAGTTGTGCTAAAGAGATTTTTAAAATCTTTAAACAACGATATTCTTCTTTTGATTTAGAATTTGGTATGGAGTCTCAGCTGTCCTTGAAATCAAAACAGTCTTAATCCAAAACAGAGTAAGCACCGACAACAAGCATCTCTGTACTGCTAGTCTAGAATCTCCTGAGCTGCAATGTCCCACTCACAAGAGCGGTCCTCATGCATTGGGCCTGAACCCTTTTACAATCTCCTAGTCTGCCTACCATCAATCAACAGAACCAGATGCCTAGAGACTCACGCTATGACCATGTACTCCCTTCTGGAAACCTGCTATTTAAACCTAGGTCTTTACCCTCTAAAATTTCAGCATCCTTTCCACTCTTACAACACAGTATTCATAAAGGGAGACATTCACAAAGAAAGGAATGGTTTTTGTGATGTTCTCTATGGTCACCTAAAATATGTGCCTGTAACATGAAGATGCTTAAAACAGCGCATATGCTGAAAGAAGATTGCTCCCGACGACACAGCAAAAGGAAACTCTAAATAAATAAAATATTTCTGCTCAAAGTTCTATGTAGATGAGAACCTTTGTTCTGACCTACAATGAATTAAATCAATTTCAGCAGATTTACCTAAGCCACACGCCTGTTGAGTTGTTTCACTGAGAGATCCAGTACAGAAAATTCAAATGTTAATATGACAAATTAAGGTCATCTGTTCTAGGGTTGTATTTACAAAACCAACAACATCTGTTCATCAACCAGAGGTCTTCTGAACAAAGTATAGCACACTAGGTAACTGCACCTATATGTTGACAATAATTACCTTAAACTAAGTTTTCCTGTATCCTCCCCTGAATGAGTAACTAATAGCAAGTCTCTTAAACAAAACAACAGAGGCACACTGACAGGATCTCACAAGGCCACACAAGACACCAAGTAAAGAAAATAAGTCATTAAGTTTAGTTCCATGGCACAATCTACTAACTGGCTTATCAGTGACGGGCATATCTACATAAGTATAAATGCATATGTACAAATGTTTACATGTGCAGTCACCCCATAAATACTCTCACTGTGTGTGAGTTTTTTATGGTTGTTAAGGGCAATTGCTTCTTTCTAGAAAAACTGACAACAGCAGCTAGCTTATTGAGCATGTGCCTATGGCAGGCATGGTGCATCTAACTTGATTTTCATAGCACGTGTACAAAATAAGTGCTGCTATGATCATGATTTTATAGATGAGAAAACTTAGGTTAAGTCACATGTCGAAGGTAGAGAATTAAAGTTAGCACCTTCTACTCAATAACACAATATATTAATACTTTACATTACTCAGGTTTCTTAGAGTAGAGCTGGCTGACCTTAAGTGAATTTAAATGTTGATAGCCATTAAGCATATATATTCTCTACCAGAATCTGTCTTCTCCACTTTAAACCCATGTAGTCACCTGCCTCCTGGACATTCCTACTTGGATTGCCAAGAAGCACCTTAAACTTAACTTAAATTCAATTGAAAAAGGTTCTCTCGTGCACCTCTTTCAGGGCTTAGGGGGTGGATCCTCCCTGGGGACAGTTGCCTTAAGTCAGGCCTGAGATCAACTCGATTCCTTCCCTTCCTTCACATCCCACACCCAGTCCCTGTATTTCGGTCTCTCAAATCCGCATGCTCTTCTCCATCCTGACCCCAGCATGGGCCGCCTCGTCTCTACCTGGGATGACACCAAGGGCCTCCAAAGAGGGGCTCAGCCACCTGGAGCTACCGCAGCCCCATTCTAAATAGAGTTCTAGCCCTGATCATCTTTCTAAACACACAAGGCTCAGGGCTCCGTGTCACCCACAGGAGGAAATTCACATGTCTCAGCAAAGAGACCTGATGCCTGCATGTCTCTCCAAACCAAGTCCCATGCCTCTGCATCGCCCTGGCTCTCCCTCCACTGGTCACACTGACCATTTGGTTCTTCCCACAGAACATGTCTTTCACCTCCAGGTCTTTCTACATGATGAGTTCTCTCTGGGAACATCCATCCCTCTGCCTCCTGCAAGGTCTTCCAAAGGCCTCAAGTCTGAGCTCAAGGGCCCTTACTATCTCATAGAGCTTCCCCGCTTTACTGTTACCTTATCTAAGCCACTCACGGGACCTTAAGAACCACAGAAGCAGGAAAAACATTCACTTTGTCTCCCCAGTATCCCGCACAGGGCCTGGTACACAGTGGATGCTCACTAAATATTATTGAGTGAATAAATGATTACAATAAAACTGAATTTCCAAATACAGGTTTAATTGGATAATTTAGCATCTATTAATATATGTACTATATAATTTAATTGGATAATTTAGCTTCTATTTATATATATGTAATAGATGCTAAATATGAATATAGATCAATAGATGCTAAATTATATATAAAGTTTATCAAGTTTAAGTGTCACATCAAATAATTTTGACATGAATACACAGTGTTGTATGCTTAAAAAAAAAAAAAGCCATGATCCACCACAGCTTCTAAAGCCCACAGGAAAAGAATCTGATTTAAATATTAATTAATGTCAGCAAAGCACTCTAAACATGAAAAAGAACATGGCTGGTAAGTCTAAGTCACATTCCAAAAGCAAATAACTTCAGAAAATGGCTCTATAAATCTATAACGTATCCTAAATTTAACACTGCAATTGCGATTTTGTAAACAATCAAAACTCCAGGATAAGAAGGAAGAAGGACCCTAAGATTTAAACTTCTGCCTATTACAGATATGCTTTTCAATTATTCCAGCCAATAAATCCCTAAGGGAATTCTTAAAGATACAGTTCTTAAGTATGTCAAGGAGCATGGTATTTCCTTAGAGAACCAGAACGTTCAGTGATAAGTCACCAAAAGCTACTTCAAAATGTAACAAAAGACCAAAGGTGCTATCAGAGCCCATGATCTTGGATGTGGAATTGCTTCCACAGGAGGGGGAAACGAATGGATGCTGTAGGCCTGAACCACCGCTGTCATACAAATGAAAGGGAAGTCAGCTGAAAGCTTCACTCTAAGAGTAACACATATGTTAGGTCTGAAATTCACATTACTGCAAACTCAAAACTATAAGGTTAGCTGGCACCAAGTATAAAATGGCAGCATTTTAGTTTACAGAGCCAAAGACAGTACAAATATATCTTTTCTCCATCAGAATGAAGAATGAGTGACACTTAGTTATCATAAATTATATTATAAATAATATAAATTATTTTATTAAACAAATAGATAAGTAATAGAGAAATCGTTTAAAACAGTCTAAGTGATTTGCTTTTTATCTCCTATCTCTCCCTAGGACAAAAGCATTTTAAACAGGTTTAGGGAGAATTAATAGCCAGCAAATCAACTAATGTGAGTTCCTGGTGGACCTCACTGGGCTGTTCGCAGAACTGCCTTTCCACTCCCAACAAACATTCTTACCAAAAAGCCAGGTCATTGGTGAACTGAACTGGGCACCTGCGTAAGCAGGAACACTTTGGATTCACTCCAGTTGTAATCTCAATGTGTAACTCTCAATTATGGCACGGCCTTGCTGTTACAACATCCCACAAACACATTACCGTGACTCTTTTGTGGCATGAGGGTTTTATTTCTGTTAAAAGGACAATGCTATTTCACTAGAGCTGATCTCACGTGCATTTGGAAATCTTTTAATTCAGTATTTGGCAAAATGTTATATTTATTTCATACAGTTTCACAGCATCCTGAAACTACAGGTTTTATTTAAAGAGGTGAAAGCCACTTACTAAAGAAACCTGTAATAAATGGTAAGGTATTCTGCCAATGATATATGAAGAAAAGGCCTTTAACAACAAACAGACATGCTAACAATGTGATAACAAATAGAAATTCTAAAGTTGCAATTTAAAAAGTGTAAACAAAATCTCTAACAGGTTAATGCCAATTCTATACACAGCTCAATCACTAACGAACAGCAGGCCCTGGGCGAAGCCATTTCGTGTCTCTTACTTTCTTCCTCTAGGGAAGGAAATCAGAATGTTCTTCAAGTTTCCTCTGAGGTCTCACTAGATCACTTGAGATTCCTTGAAGATCATAATCACTATCACCCTTCAACCACCACAAACCCCACAGACAATTAGCTCTGTTAGGGCAGGGCATATGAGCTTGATTTGACCATCAGACAGGGTCTGGATGTCTACTCTGGTGGGAAAGAAATCCTTCATTGGGACAAAGTGGGGAGCTTGCAATTACAGAATCTTCTGAGGCAACTGGTAAGAACACTAGGATATTATGTATAAGGGGACCCCCCCAAAAATCGGAACTATCTTTTGGAGGGCAGGCCCTTGTAGCACAGGCTTCCTACACTAGGTAAATGTTCTAGGAACCCACAGGCATCAGTATACCAGGTAATGTTGTGAGAGGTTGCATCTGGCTTCAGTGAATATATATTTTTTTTTGGAGATTCTTTCAACGCATTTGCTCATTTTATAATGGGTGATTTACAAGCATACCTGCCCATACCACCAAAACACACTATGTGTTCAGCAGTTTTAGACCAAAAACGGCATGACCCCTATGCCCCACCCTCCCTATTCATCCCATCTCGCCATTAACAGACTTTTTTTGTTCCCCCAGATGAAAAAAGTCCTCAAAAGGAAACGTTTTGCCCATGTGGAAGAGGTAAAGCAAGAAACGGCAGAAGTATTAAAAGGCATCAAAACAGACAAGTTCAAAAACTGTTTTGAGCAGTGGAGAAAGCGTTTTGATAGATGTAATACATCAAAGTGTACTTTGAAGGTGACTGATGTTTAAACATGTAAGAATGAATACATAATTTTTTATAAATAAATTTCATTAGGGGGTTCCCTCCCCTCGTATGTGCAGAATCACAGGTGCACAGTAATATGTATCATATTCACATGCACACAGGTGCCTGCATGCTCTCTGGCCATACCAGTCCTGTCTGTAATGCAGGTCATGAAACACCACCCTGAACAAGAAATTTTTCTTACGGAGTAAAGAGGAATGTTCTCAAAGAATTTGTTCTCAACTTATATTATATCTTGGAAAAAAGCTTGAATTTTGAGTGTTCTCAGTCACCACCAGTCTCTACCGATTTCCTCATCCTCAATACCACCAATGAAGAGCTGTGCTCCCCTAAAGTATGCAATTCGCGGCTAAGATGGCCTTCCGTGTACAGGGATTGCCCACAGTTTGCCCTGAAAGGATGGGTTCTGAATCAAATCAATACAAAATTATTTACACCTAGTAAAAAACAAAAAAAAAGATTCACGCTTTGGTAACCAGCATCATGGGACAACGTTCCCATCCACCACAGGAAAACCCACAGGTCCAATTCATTGGGAGACCTACTTGTTTGGGAGCGTCCACGGAGGTGCTATGAACTTCAGAACCCCGGAGTCCTTCCGACTCAAACACCCCTGTGGGAACAAGGGGTTTGTTAACAGATGAGCATGCGGGCTTCACATTAAATGAGTCCATTACAGATTAAGTACTTTCACAAAAAAAGACACCAGAGCCTAGCCTGTGGCCGGAAAATACCAATTTACCGTAACACTTACAGTAAGAGACTGTGATAATGGCCGCCTGGGGCCACTGCCCTTTTTAATTCAGACTTTGCAGCTGAAGAAAGCAATCACTGACAACATTAATTATCGGTGTGTGTGTAGAGGGGCCCTCTTCGTGCATTACTTACCATTTGGCCTGTGTCATTTCTCATCAGACTGGTTCTGTGGGCATCCCTCACACACTTGATCAAGAGCCCGGCTCCTGTCTCCCTGGTGTTCCTGCAGTCCCCAACACGCAGCCTCCAGCCTGGTGGGGCTCAAGCAAGCCCTCGACAGAGAGGCTGAGGGGCTCCGCGGAACCTCACTGCCCAATCAAAGCAGGCCCAAATGTATTCGAGAGTCCGGGCAGTGTCAGTGAGGACACAGAACCAAGCCTTGTGTGATGCTGAAAGAGGGACTCTGATTCCAATTTGTGCTGGTGGCAATCCTGTTCATTAGCACACTCATTTCTAGGGAATCAGTTACTCTCTAATTAAAATGGAACATTTGCAAACGGGCTTATTTCAAATTAAACCACATGGGCTTACGTACCCCCAAACACCCCATTTCATGTACTGTATGGGGGAGCCTGATGTGCAGTCCCCAAGGTGGACAATCAAGCCACACACAGAAGACTCCTTTCCCCACGCCCCGCCTGGGGACACTGGACAGGGGAGATACCTGAGTGTGCCCGCATGTGGGCCCTGAGGTGGCCAGGCTGGTGGAAGCTCTTCCCACACTCAACGCAGATGAAGTCTCCAGGCCGGGCTTGCGTCCGGAGCGTCCCTGCAGTGGGGTGGCAGCGGTGGCAATGGCGTGGTGGTGGCGAGGTATGGCCGTGGCAGTGGTACGGTGGCGGCACGGTGTGGCCGTGGCGGGATTGGCGTGGACAGGAGGAGGCGGAAAAGCAAGGGGGGAGGTGAGAGAAAACATCATTAGTCTGTCTAACGTGTCATCATGTGAGGTTACCTTCAGGCCCTGGTGACAACTGTCAGCCTTCATCTTGACTGGGCTGACAGGCCAGGAGCTCTCAGGACTGCGAGGATGCATAAATTACAGCGAATTAAAAACCGCTCCCCAGGCCGGGACGGAGGCGCCCGCCAGGCTGCACAACAGGGGCATGCAGCTCTGAGCATCTGGATGCTGGGCCAGCTATCACCCGGCTCTGTCAAGCAGCACATCCGGCAAATCAGAGTGACATCAGTGTGACAGAAACGAGGTGCAGGGATAATAGGAAGTGAGAGGGACCACAGCCCGCCATGCCCTGGGCTGCGATCCTGGGAGACCCCAGCAGAGGAAGCGCAGCCAACAGGGCGGCCACCCTGGGCCTCTTACCTGCCTTCCCAGCTGCTCTGACATGTCCAGAACACAGAGCAAGGGACAGGGGACATCTGCGAAGGGGCCCTGAAGGCGGCCAGTAAGCAATAGCAGCAGTCCCCCAGATGAGCTTGGCCGCCAGCAATGGTGGAATGTCCCCAAGTCCCACCTTTCCTGAAGATCACGCCACAACACTGCACTCAAAGCACCAGGCTTTGTGCTCCCTTCTGGTCCAACAGCTGCCCTTGGCTTTCATTAGAAAAGGGGGGGTGTTTACATATCTGCATACCTTTTCTCTCTGAAGAAAAGAAAAGGCTCATTTTTCATGGGATAGAGCACCCAGAAGTTCCCTGGGTCTGATTGTCACTGTGATGCTCAAGAACAACTCAACTCAGTAGGCGGAGGAAAATTAATAATCACCAGAAAAAGTTACACCTCAGCAATAGTTTTTTAAATGACATTTTAACTATGTATTTGTGTGTCTACAGTCTGACATTTGACTGTCAAAGGCTAGAGAAGAGGACCACAAAAGAGTTGCTTAGTCAAGTGAGTAGAAAAGCAAATCTTCAATATTGTTTTTTCTTGCCCTAATTCAGAGTGGCTCAACAAATGAAACTAACATAAAATCGTTTGTACGTTACAGATCATGTCAGTGGAGATAATAATCAAGTATGAACTGTGAGGCAGATACTGTCAAATTTCTTATGTGACAGATCATAAAAATAAATCAGAAATTCAAGAACTTGCCCACTAACTACTGCTCAATCTCCCATCACCTTATTCAAGAATGCAAAGAGAATAAGAAACATTTGGGGTCTGGCATGGTGGCTAACACCTGTAATCCCAGCACTCTGGGAGGCTGATAAGGGAGGATCACTTGAGGCCAGCAATTCAAGACCAGCTTGAGCAATATAGCGACCCCCCATTTCTACAAAAAAATAAAAATTCACCGGGCAAGCTGGCACATGCCTGTCATCCCAGTTACTCAGGAGGCTGAGACGCAAGGATCACTTGAGTCCAGGAGTTCAAGACTGTAGTGAGCTATGATCACACCACCGTACCCTAGCCAATCTCCAAAAAAAGAAAGAAACATTTTAACCAATATGCATCCCACTGTCATAGATGAAAAACCATTGACTCAAATTAGCTAGGTACCCCATACACTGTAAACCATGAAATAACTCATAGGAGTGACCTCAGGTGTCCTGAAGGACCCATGTCACTAGTACCTCACACATCCACTTTCTCAGATTTAGTCTGAGCAAGGATTTTTCGGAGATGACCCCAAAAGCCGTTCTCTGTATAAATGGAACTTAGGCACCGGTAAGTCACAGAATCACACTTCCAACACCCACTATTTCATGCACACAACAGATGACTTACTATTCCTTCAGACTCTCCTCCTCTGCATATTTCCATCTCCCCTAACTACAAGATGCTGCTATACCAGGATATCGAATCAATGACCACATGTAAATAGGGAAGCGGTGATCTTTAGTGTGGAGGAATATGAGGCCCTATTAGGCCTGCATCAACCGGGTAAATTATATTGCAGTAAAAGCTGGTTCGCTAGCTGTAAAACATCTGAAACAAAAAAAGTAAGTTAACCCTTCACTGCTAGTTCCAGGTAAACAAAAAGCAGTTAGCTGTTGTTAACTATTGCTGGTAATTAACACTATCTTAAAGAGACCAAGACATCACAATAAATCAGCAGCTTCACAAACCTCTGGGAATTTCTTTTTGTAGACCTCCAAAGGCAATTCCCTAAACCCACACTGTACCCCACACAGTCTTCTAAATACTTCTATGTAGCCACTGCCTCTTGGCAGATAGCAGAGAGCAAGCTCTCTCTCCCTCTGCTGCTCTGGCCGTTGTGTTCTTCACGACATATTTTCCCTTTAATAAATTTACCTTTCTTAATTCAGCATTGTCTTGATGAATATTTTCATTCCTGTGACTCTGGCCATACTAAGCCCACCATCACACATGGCATTTAGATCTGTAGATGACAGCCAATTAGAGAGCTTCTGCACAGCAAAGGAAGCAACAAAGCAAAGAGACAGCCTACAGAGTGGAAGAAAATATTTGGAAAGCACAGATCTGCTCAGGGGCTAGATACCCAAAATTCATAGGGAACTGAGGCTTAACCATGCGATGTGGATGGAAGGAGGAGCCCAGGAAGCATGTCCTGCATGGCCATGGTCAGGGTGCTTTTGATGACACAAATTCAGCATGAGAAAAATTTCTTCCCACTGTCACCTATGGCCAAATAGGTGATGTACTATTGAACTTTTCAAGAATAGCTTTCCTTCCTCTTATTCTGGCCTAGGAAAACTTCAACTGAAAAGCTATTTTGTTCCCTATTTATTTGCATCATAAACTCCAGATCAGCATCTATGAATATCAGCTCCAATAGGGATTTGGTTATCTGGACTGTATTTAAACACAGACTCTAACCACATTTACACACGATACCTAGTAATGATGACGCCAGACAGTACCATTTTTGTCTAACATTCACAACATTCAAAAACTAAGTCATTAACATTGTTTTTCTAAGTGATTATTCTAGCTGGCTATTTCCTATTTAAACTAGCAACAGAAAAACCACAGCCCTCCAAAGCAGCCACACGTATTTCCTTGAATGAAGTATGCCTCCACAGGTATGCACATGCATTCACAATCTCCCCACACGATTTGACCATATCACTTTCTCTTTACTTTTTAGAGAGGAAACTTGCCCTTTATGGTCAATGACATTATGCCCATGCTACTCCAGAATTCTGAGTATCAAAAAGGTTACAAACTTCATTTGAATTGAAGATTACCTGGTGAACAAACAGCTCGAACACTCTGACCTAGAAACTCAAGTTGTGTATGGAAAGTGGGCTTAACAAAGAAAAAAAAAAGGCTGAGGGTCCTCTGGGAGGAACACAGACCTGTGACGTATCATTTTGTTATACATTAATACGCCATCTTTAAGGGGAAAAAAGAGAATGAAAAGATTCTACAAATAGATAACAATCATTCAAGGAAGCACAACATTTTCATCATTGTCATATTAAGCATCCTTGGTAAAAATGATCTTTTAAAGAATAAGAAACAATGTTTCAAGGCCCAATAAGACCTTAAATACTATTTTATCTAGAATTTTCTAATCCTATTATCTTTAATTTTTTATTCTGAAATTTATATCATAATATAGCCTAGCCATAAAGTGTAAAAACACAGATTATTTGTTGTTTTATTACTGCGGACAGAATAAGCCATTTGTGTTCTATTCACGTATGCTGGCCAGGTGTGGTGGCTCATGCCCATAATCCTAGCATTTTGAGAGGCTGAGACGGGTAGATTGCTTAAGCCCAGGAGTTTGAGACCAGCCAGGGTAACACAGCAAAACCTCGTCTTTACAAAAAACCAGAACATCCGCCAGGTGTGGTGGCGTGCACCTGTAGTCCCAGCTACTTGGGATGCTGAGGTGGAAGTATCACTTGAGCCCAGGAGGTTGAGGCTTCAGTGAGCCAAGATTGTGCCACTGCACTCCAGCTTGGGTGACAGAGTGAGACTCTGACTCAAAAAATAAAAATAAATATATGTTTACAGAGTCAGTAGTCACAGTGTAGGATAATTACAGAAAATGCTGTGGTTTTTACTCTTAAAGGATTAGTCTGTAAGCTCCTAGAGGAGGTAGCAAAAGTCCCCCCTTTGGGAAGGGTTTCTAGACTCTTCCTTTCTCCAGAAGCATCTTCCAGTCAAACACGCATGGGAGAAAAAGTGTCTGAGCAACATCTCTAAAACTTCTGAACAAAAGCTGTCTTGGAGGCAGCCCCTGAGAGCAGAGTTCTCTGTAAAAATGGAACGGGTCAACCAGAAAGTCGAAGAATCACACTTCCAACACCCACAACTACGTCATGCACACAACAGATGATTTACTATTCCTTCAGACCTTTTACCTCTGCATATTTCCATGTCCTCTAACTATAAAATGCTGCCATAACAATAAGTCTAATCCATGACTGCATAAAGGAAGCCATGGTCTTTAGGTCCACAGGTGTCACCCAACTATGGGACAAACAGCAAATGTATCAAATGAAAGAGCCAAGACTAAAAAGCACTGACACACTCATATAATAAGACAAGGCAAGAAGATCAACTCGACTACGGGATGAGTAAAATGAGATTCTAGACTCAGAACTCAAAAACTGACTATACAGGGGGGACCCAAAAAAACCCGGAATTATCTTTTGGAGGGTGGGCCCCTTGTAGACCAGGCTTCCCTCACTGCCTAAGTGTTCTAGAAACCTGGTGGCATCCATGTACCAGCTAGTGTTGTTGTAAGAGGATGTATTCAGCTTCAGTGGATTTTTTTTGGGGGGGGGAGTTCTTTCAATGCATATGCCCATTTCATGATGGATGATTTATGAGCGTACCTGCCCGCATTGCACTGAGTGTTCAGTGGTTTTTGACCAAAAACAGCATGACCCAAGTATCCCACCCTTCTTATGCACCCAATCCCAACCCAAGTGACTGGTTTTTGTTTCTGAGGATAAAAAAAAGTTCCCAAGGGGAAATGCTTTGCCAATGTGGAAGCGGTGAAACAAAAAACAGCAGAAGCACTAAAAAGCATCAAAATTAACGAGTTCAAAAACTCTTTTTGAGCAGTGGAAAAAGCGTCTCAGTAGGCGTATTGTGTCAAATGAAGAGTACTTTAAGAGGATTGAAGTTTAAACATGTCAGAGTAAATATACAATTTTTTATAAATAAATTCCGGGATTTTTTGAGTCCTCACTTCATACATATACAACAAAGAAGAAATGACTAAGCAGAAACAAGTAGGGAAAAAAGCCTTGGAGTTGAGTTACTGGTATGTATATTCAGTAACACATCAATAATGTAAATTTCTTGGCTGTACATATTTCCTAAGGTACAATAATGAAGAGTTTCTGTAACAGGAAACATTCTCATTCTACCACCCCTTAAATAGTCAGACCACGCCACGCCTGCTGGACTTCCTTCCACTTCAATATTAAGAAGGTCATAAACATTCAAATAAGGAAAAAGGCAACCAGAAAGGCCCTGGAGACCAGGCTGAGAGTGGCGAAGGAAGAGGGATCCTGGATCCGCAAAGGCAGGGGAAGCCGTGCCTAAAGGTTTAAGGACCGCCACAGAGAAGAGGCTTGGCATGTGAAGACCAGGCCAAGTCAAGTCCACCAAAGTCATGGCCTGGAGGCAATGAATCATGACCCCTCTCAGGGGCACTGACCAGGGAATCTAAACAAGCTAATCTCAGGTTTTTCTCTAAAGCCAGGAAGTCAGAGTTCTCAAATGCACTTGGTAACAAGTGTATTTTAAGAATAAAAAAGCTTAAAACACTCCCTTTAAGAAATCCAATTCAGGCCGGGTGCCATGGCTCATGCCTATAATCACAGCACACTGGGAGGCCAAGGCAAGAGGATCACTTCATATCAGCAGTTTGAAACCAGCCTGGGCAACATAATAAGACCTTGTCTCTAAAAAAAATATCAGAAAAATGAGCTAAGCGTGGTGGCGCACACCTGCAGTCCCAGTTACTTGGGAGGCTGAGGCAAAAGATCACCTGAACCCAGGAGGTCAAGGCTACAGTAAGACATGATCATGCCACTGCATTCCAGCCTGGGTGGCAGGGTGAGATTCCAACTTAAAAATAAATAAATAAGCAAATGAATGAATGAATAAACTCAATTCAGAGTGAACTTAAAAACTGTAACTTTGCCGACTTACAGTATATTTCAGTGTGTACATTAGAAGAATAAATAATCATCCAAGAAGAGCACATGTGCTTTGTGGACTAGTTAGTATTTTTCACATTCAAATGATAAATATTTAACCTCTCTCTTTTTAAAAAAAGCCCTTAAAACCATTTTTTTTTTAAACATTTTAAGAAAAAGAAAAACATCTCAGGCTATTGTGGATTTCAAATTCTGTCACCTGAAATTCTCAAATCTATAAAAACTTACTTCTGCTTTCTTAGTAACCACAACAACTACATAAGCCCAAGGGCAACACAAAGGGCCTTTGGAAAAGCGGGCATACCACCTTCTAGGTGTAAACTGGCAGGTTTAGAATTGTATAATTGGTGCCGGCCATTAGCGTACAGCTAAATAAATTACAAGTCCAGTGGACTAAGAGAGTAATTAAAACAGTGCAAACGTCCAGCTCACTCCACTGGAAGGGGTGGCACAGGAAGGATGGGACAGGCAAGGCACTACCAAGGACACCTGGCGTCCACGACTATGCAGCCCTCACCTCTCACCTGGTGTCTCACCTCCCCTGCTGTAGGCTCTGGGAAAGCACACATCTCCAGAACCGAGGCTGACACCACTGTCAAGGCAACCAACCCAGCTGTGTCCCACAAACAGCAAATAATCCTTGTAACTGAGAAAGACTGCCAAGATGGGTAAGAGCCAGTTGATTTAACTAAATTTGTAAAAAGTGCTTCTCTTCCTACTGATGAGTCTCCTCGGATGATGCTGCCAGCCCAGAGCATGCTCCAGAGAGGAGAAGGGATGTGAATCCTACATGGGGCCACCAGGGACCACTCCTTGGTGACACCTTGGCACAATGCATCTCACAGACCCTCGGGCATCTGGGCCTCAGCCTCATCCTAGAAAAGTCCATAGGGGATAGTGTGCTCCTCAAAACAAGCGCATAAAGCAGGCAGCTTGAGCAAGGCCTTGACTGACAAAAGCTGGGAAAAGGTAGAACACCTGCGATTTCTCCTGCTGGAAAAACACCCTGAGGACAAGCACCCCACGGGCAAGCATAAAACGCAGGCACCAATTTCCTCGAGGATGGCCCCAGTGTGCCTGCAGGTCTAGGCAGCCTCCAAAGTCCCAGCATGACTCAGCACGGGCTCCTGCGCCCAGCAGGACATCATCACGCAGTGGATTTGAGGGCCTCTCTGGACATCACCTCCCGCAGACTCTGAACCACGTCCCCTGGCACCGTGGCCACTGCCCAGGGTTTAGGCATTGGCTCTCAAAGGCCATCTCCAATGGGAACTGCTTTAAGAAACTGTAGAGTTACGAAGAACATTCTGTTCAAAGAAGGGTTGAGACCATCTAGGTGATGACCATTTTGTTCCGATTTGTCCATTTTGTTCCGTTTTGTTTTGAACAACCTAGATTTCTTAGTGTTCTGGATGTTAAATGAGGGTGGCCCAATGGGAAAAGGCATAAAAACTCTACCATCCAAAAATAGCCCTCCCTGGCCAAACACCAGAAATGGGGCTGACTAACAAGATGAAACTTTGAGACAATAACCACCACAGAAAACTCTGGGGCACCACCCCACCCAGGTCAGGCAGGACATGTGGGTGCCTAGCCTTCTCCCTTCCCAGGCTGCAGAGAGACACCCTAATTTTCCTGCCAGGATGGCTTCAAAGAAGACTGGATAGGCAGCAATAGAGATGGAACAATTTTATGACCAGGCGAGATCTGACATATTTACTATGTTGCATTTTCCAACCCAAGAGTACGACACCTCTACACCTCTCTTTACATATTTAGATCTTCTCTGATTTTTCCTTTGTGTTGTGTGTGTGTGTGTGTGTGTGTGTGTGTGTGTATACACACACACTTGAGGTTGGAGTCTCACTCTGTTGCCCAGGTTAAAGTGCAGTGGCACGCTCACGGCCACCCCAGCATCGAACTGCTGAGTTCAGGCGATCCTTCCACCTCAGTCTTCCAAGTAGCTGGAAATAAAGGCATGTGCTACCACGCCTGGCTATTTTTCCAATTTATTGTAGAGATGAGGTCTCGCCAAATTGTCCAGGCTGTTCTCAAACCGTGGGCTCAGAAAATACTCTCACCTCGGCCTCCCAAAGTGCTGGGATTACATACAGGCTTGAGCCACCGTACCCATCCATGTTTTACAATTATCACACAAATATAATGCTTTATTAGATTTGCCACCAAGTATTCCATTTATTAAAGCTATTGCAAATGGTATTTTATTTTTTTAAAAATAAGCAAAGAAAACCTTCAATTTATATTCAAGAATGGAGCAACATACCCAGTAGAGCATGTGGGAGACCACCCAAAAAACCTCATCGTTATTACCTCAAGGTATCTTAGCACAACCCAGTTCTAGCCTTCATATAGTACACTTACCCTCTGCAAGGCTTTGTTTACCAACAGTGGAACACTAATTAATTGGGTATTTTTAAAAAATTAAATAGGTATAAAAGTACAATTTAAAATAATCACATCACATAGACACTCTTGTCTGTGGAGAGACAAGGACAATGAACACCTACTGATTCTTTGCTTAAAATGACAAGAAAAAAAAGTGAACATCAAGTTTGTCCACTCCTGTCAAGGGTCAGTGTGGAAGGGGTATACCGGGTTTCCAAATGAACACCAGAGAGAAGGAAGCCCTGCTGCCAAGTTGAGCACCCCCCAGGGCCACCACCAACCCCAGCAGGATCCCCACAGGGCCGAATTTGGGACCTGGGAGAGCTGCTCACACCCGCTGCACCCCCAGGCCAGGGTAAGGGAAACAGTGGCTTGGCAGCCAGATGGCACTAGCCATGCCCTGCTCTCAAGGGCACTGGCAGGCAGATGGCTTTGTGGTGGGCTGGGGCTGGTCATGACATGCCCTCAGAGGCTCTGGGCAGGCAGGTGGCTTTGTAATGGGATGGGGCTGGCCGTGCCCTGCCCTCAGGGCCTCCGGGCAGGCAGCACCATGATGTTCCAGAGGAGGCCTTCCAGAGGAGTCCCCATGTGGAGGCACAGCCTGGGGAGGAGGGAGCCCACACGTCTTACCTCTGTGCTCTAGCCCGGGGCCGCTGACACCCCAGCCCTGGTAGAGAGTGGCGAAGTCCTTTGGAATGTACGTCTTGAAGATGTTGAGGATGTCCAGGCGCTTCTCGGGACCCTCGGCCGCCGGCTCCTGTTTGATGGAGTGCAGGACAGGGGGTGCCCCGGCCACACCCGGTGGGGCCTGCAGGGTGGCGTCCCCTCTGGGCCCTGCGGTGCAGGTGGCTGGTGTCCTCAGCTCCTGGGCTGCCTTGGAGGGGGGCTCACGGGGAGGTAGAGGAGGAGCACCCCCGTCACCTTTCACGGGAGGCTGACCCTGAGGCTGGGGGCTGAATTTGGCTTTCAGGGAGTCCGGGGCACTGTGCTTATTGGGTGGGGGACCGTACTTCTCCACCGGCTTGCTGTTGGCGGAGGGCTGGGCGCCAGCCCGGGGGATGGCAGTGGGCGTGGGGGTAGTGCTCCTGCTGAAGGCCCCGCCCCCTGGGGCAGGCGCCGGTTTGGAGCTGGCCTCCTGCTTGGGCTTCAGAGGGGGCCCCTGTGTGGCGGCGCCATGCTGCTCCTGGCTGTGGCCAGGTTTGGTCTGTCGAGACCCATCAGGGCTGGGCACCCACAGTGCACAGGGGCCCCCGGAATGGCTCTCCTTGTCCTTGGGCATGCTGGAGGCTTTCACGGCCACCCCCAGGGAAGAGGAGCTGCTCTTGGGCCCAGGCGCACCCCCTGGCACCTGTGTGCGGGTAAACCGAGCGAGAAGCAGAGGCTGGCATTCCTTGCCCCCCAGGGCAGGCGGGGGCCCTGTGCGTCCACTTCGGGAGAGGAAAACCAAGTTGTTTCTTATGCTTTTGTAACCATTGGGCTGGATCCACGGGGGTGCCACTGAGTTGCAGCTGACCCTGTGCCAGATGCGCTTGTGCATCCATAGGACCTCGGGGTAGTAGGTCTTGTGGTTGCAGTAAGGACACGGGTGAACGACCAGAGCCGCCTGCAGCGAGGAGGCCATCTCCTTATTGCCAGGGCCATCCCGCGTAGACCTCGTGCTCAAGTCCAGCGGGATGAGGTCTGGGCCCAGCACCCGCTTCCCTCCCCCAGGAGGCTCCATGCTGTGCAAATCAGGTGGCTTCTCTCTAGGGTGGCTCGCCTGGCTGTCCCCTTCTGTGCCTGAAGGGACATCTATGACATCCCCAGGGCCAGGCGCCTCCTGCTTGGGGTGAAATGCTGGCATCTTTAGGTCCACAGAAAACCGGCGCTGCTCATGTCTCGTAGACGCCTCTCTGCTGCTATTTTCAAGTATGGACACGGAAGCTGTGACGCCCATGGCAGACTCGCTGGTGTCTTTCTCCAGAGCACTGGTTCCGAGTTTGTGACTCTGGTCTCCATTGGAGAGCGCGGCCGACGCCACCTCCTCGGAAAAACAGCAGCGGCGTGGCCGTCCCCCTGGAGGAGGCAAAATGTGAAACAGGACGTTACCATCTCTCGTCAAAACAGGGCAAGAGACAGAAGAGCGACCAGCTACCCAGATGCACACCCAAAAGGCACCACGGAGACAAGAACGAGGTACTCTCGAGTTCAGCTTGCTCGCAGCCAGTCTGTCAGGAGCTACCCAGACCAGAGCAAGAGCAGGGTATGCTGGTTGGGGCATCATTTTTCAAGTGATGGAGATGGCTCAAAAGATTATACAGAAAACGAATACACTAGCAGCCTATATAGTTATGTGTCTTCACTGTTCCCAGTTAATGCAGGGTGGCTAGTTATATTAAAAATCAGAAAAAGAATATCATTGTGCATAACAGTATAAGGTTTACATGACTTTCAAACACTGCATCTTGGGCTCCGATGCAACCTTCACGATCACCCTGATCATCCTAGGGTAAGAGAAACAGATGCAACCCGTGGTCACACAGACGTGGGGTCGGAAAGTGGCTGACTCTGTTGGAAGGATCCAAGCATCTGCCTCAGAAACCGCCAGGCTACCAAGCAACTCCGCCTCATCCAGTGGGGCTCCCTGTGAATCTCTCCCATGAGAGTCAGTTCTCAAAGGCAAAACGACACCGCCAAGGATTCCCTTCCCTTCCGAGGCCCGAGAATGAAGGGGCAGTTAAGCTGGTCACCTCTATGAGGAGGGATCCAAAAAACTGGAATTATTTTTTGGAGGGCAGGCCCCTTACAGTACAGGCTTCCTCTGCCACAAGGCAAGTACTCTAGGAACCCATTGGCATTGGTGTACCAGCTAGCATTGTTGTAAGAGGCTGCATTCGGCTTCAGTGAATTATTATTATTATTTTTTTGGAGATTCTTTCAACACGTTTGCACCTTCCCACACCGTGCTGAATGTTCAGCAGTTTTTGACCCAAAATGGCATGACCCCCAAACCATCTACCCCATTCACCTTATCTTACCCCGAGTGACTTTTTTTGCTTCCTCACTTGAGAAAAGTCCTCAAAGGGAAATGTTTTGCCATTGTGGAAGAGGTGAAACCAAAAAACGCAGAAGCACCAGAAGGCAACAAAATGGAAAACGTCAAAAACTGTTCTGAACAGTGGAGGAAGCATCTCGATAGGAGTGCTGCATCAAACAGAGAGTACTTTGAATGTGGCTGAAGTTTAAGCATATAAGAATAAATACACAATTTTTTCTAAATAAATTCTGGGTTTTTGGGGTCCTCCTTTGTATGCCAGCACCTATGGGCAGACCAGGAGAAACCAAGCCCAGCCTGGGTATAGCTCAATCTCCAAGCACCTGTAGGGAATATGTCTGTGTCTGAGACATGGGCTTGGTTGAATCCTCTGCCACGGCGGGGGGCTGGTGGGTCCCGAATTCTCCCACCTTCCCTAAGGAATGCCACATGATAGTGTGGGCTGGGTGCTGAGGCTTTAAGGCTTCTCCAAAGTCAGAGGAGTCTACATCACCAGCGAACACATGCGATTAAACAAAAACTGTTAAGTTTGCATTTATGATCTTGGTTTTATTTACATCTAAAAATTAAAATTTGAAAGTGTGTAGATGTTTCTGAATATCTTCTACAGAATGTAGAGTTCTTTACCATCCACCAGTCCTCGGGGGTTTCTCATCTCACTGCCATGTCTCATGGACCATCTACTTATGAAAAGACCCTCTGTTCATGGTTTGTTTTTTGTTTGTTTTGAGACAGGGTCTTGCTCTGTCACCCAGGATGGAGTGCAGTGGCGTGATCACGGCCCACCACAGTTTCGACCCCCTGGGCTCAGGCGATCCTTCCACCTCAGCCTCCCAAGCAGCTAGGACTACAGGTGTGTACCACCTCATCTGGCTAATTTTTTTTATTTTTGTAGCGATGAGGTCTCACTATGTTGCCCAGGTTGGTCTCAAACTCCTGTGCTCAAGCAATCCTCCTGCCTCAGTCTTCGAAAGTGCTGGGATTACAGGTGTGAGCCACCACACCTGGTGGCTTTTAAATAGGATTTTTAGAGATTTTAACATGCAGGGGAATGGAGAGATGTGCTTAGTCAGAATGTTCTTTTTAAATGTTTTAGGTATATTTTTGAAGGTACCACTTAGAAATCCCATCATACTGGTACAAAATCTATCCCTAAAGGCTCTTCATCAGGGGGAAAGTAACTGTCATGGATGGCACTTCCCCAAGATCTGAGGGACAGAACACCAAATGCTGGTTTCCAGTTAGTAGCTAGGGAAGGAGCTTCTCTTAGCAATTTAAAAAAACCAAATAAAAAACCATATCCACGTAAAAAATGTCACCAAGATGGGGGGATGAGCAGAACAGGTAAGAAGGTGAGACAAAGGAAGGATAAACAGACTCCTGCCAGCTCTAAAAAGTCAACTGGGAAATCAAGTCAGGAGTACTGCCTGCCGAATGCGGACACTGGTCCTGGTAGCTCTAGAAAGCGCCACTGACAAAACTGCATATTAAGTACAGGAAAAAGGAAGTGTTAGCCTTTGTTTAATCCTGGCTGAGGCCCGTATGGTAAGTTCATTTTTAAATACTCAAAGGGACTAACAGCTGGGGGGTGGGGACAGCCAGTTTTTCCTGTATTCAAAGAAAAAGGATTTATGAACACACATCAAGACCACTAGTTGAATTCACAAGTTGAAACACAGCACATCTGTGAGGCTTTCAAAGAATGACTGTCAAAACCCCAAAACGTTATGCTCCCAAAAAGCATCATAAAGCATCACCATAGAACTTCCAGGACCTCTGACCAAGACACTAAGAAACTAAAAGCAAATGACATAGCCCTGAGTTATCAAAGCAGTCAGTGGGGAGTTAACTGGTAGAATGCCTCAAAGGAATATTCACACCCATCCTTCCAGGGAGGATAGAGAGAGATGGGTGATCACGTGGTCTGGGGAAGGAGGGTGGAGGACTAAAAGCACAGGAAACTGTTCTCTAAGGACCTACTAACTGTGGGAAGACAAGGAGGAAGACCAGGGATGGCATGAGAGTTGTGAGTCAACCTCAGGGTTGAATCGTCCTCACAATCCAGGAACTAGGGGGTTTCTTGACCAGGGAGCCAGGGTTACCCTCCCTCAGAACCCTTGTCTAGCTCGGTGTTCTCCAGTTGCAGGATCTGATGCCCCCCAGACATCAAAAGCCGTGGTGCAGAGAGGAGTGCCCACCAGGCCAGGCACTTCCAACCACAAGGATAAACTACTGCCAAGTCAAGCATGCCCCGCAAGCGCTATCCCTGAACACTGCCAAGGTGTTGAGATGCCTCCCAGATGGCCCCAAGGGGACCATGGTTCCCTTCTCTGTCCCCAGGTTCATGACTTTTAATTTTAATGTGTTCTTCATCTAAAGCAGGAAGACCTTTGTATACCTAACCATGAATCATACCTCATATCTTTAAAATAAAAAAAAAAATTTTTAACTTATTAAAATCCCCCCTCAAAAAAATACACATAACAGAAACCTCCTGCCTGCGCCAGGCAGACACACTCCCCACCTTCCACACTGGCGGCTGCCTGAGCTACACCATTCACTCTAGTTTGGGGTTTTCTATCCATTTTTAAAGCACGTCACTCTTAGTGCATCTTGACACCTAAAAGTTTTCTCTTCCTCTCTCAATTGGAAACATATCAACTGTAAAAGCACGCCTGCTCCTTGTCACTCCTTTGAGTCTCCAGGACTGGGCCTGCCCCAGCTCTAGCGATGCCATGGAAGGAATAGGTGTGACCACGGGAACGTGTCCCTTCACACTGCCCTCCAGACCCTTATCCACAGGAAGCACCGCTGGTGGTGGCACTGGGACCCCCAGCTGGCCCGCCACACTGACCATGGCCTCCTGCCTCTGCCTCCTGACCTTCCGTTCCTACAAAGTGGCCCCAAAGATCAAATCCCTCCTGAAACAAGGAATTCCCTTCCCCATGCTCTCTCTGCAAGACACTCTTCTTGCCTGACTTCTCTCCCTAAGTGCTTAAAATAAGGATTTCTCCCTTTTCCGTCTCCCTATGTTTTGTTTCCTAAAGGTCATTCCTTATTTCCGTAAATAATAAATGTAATTTATTTAATTCCATGAACATCAAGGGTTTTCTGACCAATGAGCCTCTCTGGGCTTCTAACGGAAAGTTAGACAGTCTCGCTTGGGGCCTGGGGTCTACACGCTCTGCTGGGCTTCGTTGGACACGCAAGTCCTCTCCAAGCACACGCAGGGTACTAACTCTGCACAACTGCTGGAGTTGTGGGCCCACCTGCAGTCAAAGTGGTGTTATCACACTCTGAGCTCCCTCTCCATGTTACCTGGGAGTGGGAAGGAAATGAAAGAACAGGTAATTTCAAACATCACATCTATCAGTGACATCTCTGGTTAAACTTCAGGCTGACAGGGAAGAGGGGAAGGGAGACTAGGGGAAGAGGAAGGAGATGGCACTTTTTTTTAAAGGTTAAGGAAAAGTAAAAGTTCCACAATATTAAAATTATATAGGAGAGAAAACTTGAGATTCATCATTCAGGTTAAAAATTTTTTAAAAGATGATATCCGTGAAACCACCCTCATTCTAAGCAGTCTTAAGAATACAGCATGTCTCCTCCGAATCCCAAAAATGGCACCACCAGTATCACCAGACAGAGATATTTTAATGAACAACTGTCTACATTGTATTGGGCAAGGACTTCTATTTTTCAACTCTTTACCAAGATCATTTTCTTCCTAACGAATACATTAAGAGAGCTTATAAGAGTTCAGCCAGGGAAGGTGGCTCACACCTGTAATCCCAGCACTTTGGGAGGCCAAGGCAGGACAAGTGCTTGAGCCCAGAAGTCTGAAATCAGCCTGGGCAACATAATGAGTCCTTGTCTCTACATAAAAATCAAAACATGAGCCAGGCATGGCGGCACACACCTGTAATCTCAGCTACTTGGGACCTGAGGCAGAAGGATTTCCTGAGCCCAGGAGGTCAGCGCTGCAGTGAGCCATGATTGTGCCACTGCACTCCAGCCTGGGTGACAGAGTGAGGCTCTGGGTCAAACAAAAAAAGAGAGAGAGAATTCAACTTCTGAAGATTCTCCAGTTTTGGTCCCTAAATTGTGGCAACCATAACTCAGCTGCACATACTTCCCATGATGTTACTACATCCTTCTCTTCACTGGAAAATCCCTGCCAAGGGCATCTGGAACCTGTAATGCTCACGTTCTCACCTGGACAGCCCTCCCGGCACTCTCTGCTCACACCACCACCCTATGACTAGGACCCGCCCCTGGAGCCCTGGCCCTGAGCAGGACCCATGCTTGGTCCCTCCAGAGGTGACCTTGTGGGTTCCACTCCAGGAACTCAGGCTATGACAGGAGAGAAAGGTAGAAACTCAAAAGAACCAGAGCAAGCCCAACCCACAACTTTCTCATCTTAGTGTCACAAGCCCAGGTCAGCGCGGGTGGACACGTGGGTGCGCCTCACAATTGCAGACGTCAGAAGGATCTCTGGAGTGACGCAGCACATCCATGGTCACACATGGGCTAGTCCAGTCACCTGGGTTATGACGACTAGAGGTCTCACGCATGCTTCACTCCTCAAATATCGTCTATACCCGTAAGACTAGTGAAGGAAGCAGGCTGTAGAGACGTCCACACAGGCCAAAGTATGCATTGAAACTGATCTACTGGAAAGGCAGATTATATAAACTCTGTGTCTTGGTATTCTGTTTTATAAAACATAAAGAGTTTCAAAGTATGTTATCCCAGGTTTGGCAAAACAGAACAAAAGCAAGCAAGAAAGAAAAATACCCAGTTGGGTAAAAGCCTATCAGCTATATATCATTGCTTCCTTTTTTCAGGGGATTATGAAGCTGGTAACACAGGGAATGAAAGGATGCATGAACCTGTCTCTCTCGATAGTCCTGGGGACAAGAAGGAGAACTGGCTGGATTTGACGCACTGTCAGCTGGGAGCTGACCTGACACGACTGCCCAGGAGCAATGACTCCTGGGTCCATAAGGAGGAAAGGTCTCAGAAGCTGCTCTAGTGTCTGTTCTCCCATGACCCCCAATTATCAATATCAGCAACCTACGTGGGGGAATGGAACTAGACAAGTTTGTCAGACGAGGGCTGGCACTCAGCCAGGAAGGAGAGCCAAAACCTTCGCCAACAGGACAGAGATTGAAAAGTTTTTGACAAGATGAAACAAAGACTCAAAACAAACAAGATGAAATCCCAGAAGGAAAATCAAAGTGCAAGAAGAAAAAGGGTAGACTTTAGAGCTGAGTCATGAAAAAAGACCCCAGGCTCCTAGGGGACCACAAGTTCAGCATGAGTCGCACAGATCAAATGAGAGCATCTTCCACCGCAGCCGGGAAAGCAAGGGGTAAGCTGGGGCCGGGTGAGGGTCCTCTCTTGGAGGACCATGACCCCAGTGGCGGGGGGCAAACCCCATCCTGGCTCCGAATCACACGCGAAGGAATAACAAATGCCTGCGAGCGTGACGAGGCCAGGCCTAGGCAGTGAGGTTTCTGGAAACCAAGTAGTATGAGAATCTGGACTGTGGGAATCTGAACTGTGCCACCTAAAGCAGAGGGCTGGCAGACTGAACCACCACAAATCCCAACACATACTCGGTGTGTCCTAAACGAATGAACGAAAGTCAGTTCATTCAGGCAGCCTTGCCAGCTGCATGTGAGAAAGGCCGGTCATGAACAGGGGCCCTCACTGGTAGGAATGGCCAAGGCCAGTGCCTAGACCAAGTTCCAGCCTTTTGAGGGAGTGGTCGGCACATTTGTTGAAGGGGAAGGGAGGGGAAGCAGAGGAAGGAAGAGAAAAGGAGAGAGGAAGGGAGGGAGGGAGGGAACGGAACAAAAACAGAGAGAGAAAGAAAACTCTCTGGGAGAGTCTACTTGCCACCAGGATTGAGGAGGACTGGGTCAAGATGAGGAGGAGGAGGAGAAGCGGGAGTCCACGATACCTGGATTCCAGGGAAGGACAAAATAGAAATGCTCAGCAGAGAAACCCCGGCCTTAAGCAGAGTAAGCCCCCCAGTATGGAGGGGTGTGGGCAGAGGCAGGACGTCACCTCCCGGGGGTTCCCTGGGGACAGACCTTCGGCCTGTTCATGAGGTCGGCTGGGTCCTGCCTCTGACTCTAAGGCTCCAAGTATCCTGTGCAGTAATGACCCGACAACCGTGACCAGAAACCCGCTCTTCTATATCGCTAATTTTTTTTTCTGTTCAATTCATTGTGACTCAGTTGGTTCTGCACAGGTAGGTTTATGCGATACAACGTGGAAACACACTTCCTTTTTTAAAAAAAAATTGCTTTGTCCTTTCTTGATTTACACCTTTAAAAATAGCAAGCAATTATTTCACTCTGAAGATCATTTATGCAGCGATGGCTCTGTGTAACCCTGGGGTTCAAGCGGGGGATGTTTCAAGTTTGGAGAAAGGGCGTTTTTAATAAGAAGAGTGTCGTTTTCATCCTCCCAGGTCACAGGGCCTCCCTTAGAACTGGGCGACCAGTCTGTGTGTGGCACAGCCACACGTGTTTGCCTCTCTTTTCACATTTATCATAATTTCCTAACTTCCCATTCTTTTGGCTAAAACAGAAAACAAAACAAAACACAAATGCCTTGGTCACACGATGCCAAGCACAAAACCACGAACATCTCTGTGTAACGGTGAGTCTCCCTCCTCCTCCTCCACACACTTCGGAGCCCTTCCCGTGAGGCCCCCAGCCACGGCCTACCACTGCTCACCGTCTCTGCGTGGTGAGTGCACGGGCAGGTTTTTAACAGACTGACTTCTTTCTGTCACCAACACATCCTTCTTGGTCTCACCAGTTTCTCACCCCAGCTAGCTGGACTGTGAACACCAACTGGGAATTGTAATGCGAGAATAAACAAGTCTAAAAGGAGATTATGAGCCAGGAACATCTGTGGTGACATCCAGGTGGCATTGTGAGCACGGTTTCCCCAACCCTACCATACTCCTATGTCGTGATTTTACAGCATTGACATTAACAGTAGAGCCTCACACGTGCAGGGATGATCAGGTCACCCAGGGGGACCAGTCCCACACCAGGGAGTGGTGGTGATGTACACAGCATGGCACCCACCTCGGGCAGCATCCCAGCTCGCCAGAGACCACCTGTGAAATTCCAGGAGCACCAGCTTTGTTGGGGGACGGGAGACAAGCAGACTCACTGTCAGCATGACCCTGTGGCCACCAAGGTAATAAGGGACATGGCAACACTGGGCCCCCACACAGAGAAGGTGGGAGACAAACACTGGGCCCTGCACAAACCAGTAGTTGCCCTTAGGAGTGACTGGGTTTGCAAACACTGCCTGCACGCAATATTCCCTAACCAGAGACACCCACTAGGAACTGTAGCAAACACGTGCCACTTCCTGGATCCACAGGGCAGCAAGAACACCCACACGCTGTGCATTCCTGACCTACCGCTCCCAACACGTCTGGGCGAGTGGTGCCGTGTGTGGTTTTCGGTCTCTGTGTTGACTGACTTAACCGTTTTGAGAATCGAGACACGATACCAAGGCTGCAGGCATCGCTGAGGCCAGGACTGAAAACCTTCTGGATGCATTTTACTAAGTAAAACTTGTTATATTTTTTGTAACCTAATTTTTTTTCCCTTAAAACAAAGACTTTTCCACAATGGGAAAAAAAAAAAATCTAAGAACTGAAGGTTGCTGTCCCATTTTGTAGATGAGAAAATGGAGGCAAAAAAGCTTATCAAAGGCTGGCAGGTGGTGATGAATTCAATTGTGTCTGTCTTAGCCCACACTCCATGCCGTACACATGGTGCAGAAGGCCCAAGACCCCAGGATGCGAGCCCAGGAGGGTGGAAGGGAAGGAGACTGCCCAGTAGGTGGAGAAGGTAGGAACAGACATCACTTGGTCGGCAAAGATGACACAAGGGAACCTCTGGGGAGGGCTGCAAGGCTTTGAAGGAAAAAGAGGGGGCCAAGTGTAGTGGTATCATGTCTGTAATCCCAGGACGTTGGGGGACGGAGGCAGGAGGATCACTTGAGCCCAGGAGTTCAAGACCAGCCTAGGCAACACAGCAAGAACGTGTCTCTACAAAAAAAAAAAAAAAAAAAAATTAGCCAGACATGGTTGCAAGTACCTGTTAGTCCCAGCTACTCAGGAGGCTAAGGAAAGAGGATCACATATGCACAGAAGTTGGAGGCTGCAGGGACCTATGATTGTGCCACTGCACTCCCTCAAATGGCAGATGGAGCTCAGGGTTGACAGACTGGGTGTTCAGAGGGGCTAAGTCCCCCCCATCTCAACTGCTATGATTATGAGAGAGTC
Source organism: Tarsius wallacei (assembly GCA_963574415.1). Taxonomy (NCBI): domain Eukaryota; kingdom Metazoa; phylum Chordata; class Mammalia; order Primates; family Tarsiidae; genus Tarsius; species Tarsius wallacei. The sequence continues at coordinate 58,209 of CAUYQG010068749.1, forward strand.
ACATCCCACCTTCTCTTCCTTCTTCCCAGATGTTCCCCTTTATTGAAAGAGAAAAAATCCACAAAACTAACTCCACAGGAGTGGATGGGGGGGGAGTGGAGAAAAAACAGACAACTGAGATGTAAACGAAAACCGCTTATACCCAAGCCACACAAGTGATCTGTGTCCTACAGGGGGCACACAATAACCCCCCTCCCGTGGTAAACCTCCAAAGTACTTCGAGCCTGAAGAACTCTCCCAATTAAGAGTCACTATATTAAAAAAATTTTTTTTTAAGATTTCAGCAGTTAGTTTTAACTTTTGTGAGTTTCTAGTAACTTATAACAAACATGACTAGGTACCCACAAAACTGTACTTGACACCAAGAACACCACAGTTTTAAACAGAAGATCCTTCCATGATCATTTTTCACCCATCTTGAAAGAAGAAAACTGATTGCCAAAAAGACACAGGGAAGAACAAAGGTGATGTGTCTGAGATAAGTAAGAGAAATTAGTCATCAGGATTTCATCAAAACTTGGGAGACACTAAGACAACTGAAATACACAAAATTAAGAAACAGAAAACTGCAGAGGTGTCTGGGGGAAAAAATAGTCCCTGGAAAGATATTTGAGCGAAGAGACTCTTAGCAACAAACAAACAGTGATTGCTGATGACATTGGTGAAGAGGCATCATTCAGCTTAAAACGTGCAGGGGCTTTGTTCTCCTAAGATGTGCTGGGATACCAGGGGGAAAGCACTCAAGAAGAGTTCTAGCTATAATGTACATGGGTTTCTCCATTGAAAAACAAGGTGCAAGGCTTGCTTGGCAAGGGGGCAGAGAAACACTGAAATATGCTGCCATGGCTGACCTGGCCGGGAAGTTCTCCTGCTGGAAAAACAAAAAGGTAACCAAGAGCCAAAGACAAGCCTAGTACCTCAGAGGGACACAGAAAAGCCTGTGGACACATGACTTCTGGCTGCTGGCAGGAGGTGTTTTATGGAATCAGGACATAACCAGCCCTTGCAAAAGTATGTAGGGTGAGGGGAACGAGCTCCCCAAACACCCCGCATACCAGGACCACGGGCCGTGACAGTGACACCTTCTGAAAGGAGCAGCCCTTGGTTTTTCGTAGAATAGTAAGACACTATTTCTAATAGTCCAATTCAGTCTTATGGCCAGAAAAGAAATGATTTAAAGCTGTCTCTATCATGCAATCTAAAATATTTTTTTAAATCACATCTGAATGATAAGAAAATGCTGCAACTAGAGTAATATAGAACTGAATGATGATATTAGACATTTTTAAATAAACAAACATATGCTTTATACCCCAGGATGCTTGTCCTACTTTTTCTGTATGATTGAGTGCACAAGTTCTCATTTTAAATGATAATTCATCTATTAACACAAACAACTTGCAAAACTGTAACTTATGTGCGTTAATAGAAAATTATGTAACTACCTGAGCACTCTGGAAGCCATCTTTTGATGTCAGAAGAAAAACAACTGTCAAAAAGAAGAACAAAAACATGGTCTTGGCAGCAACTTGGATACAGTTGAAGCCCACCATCCTAAGTGAATTATCACAGAAACAAAGAACTGAATACTGCATGTTCTCACTCCTAAGTGGGCCCTGGTCACTAGTCACATTAGCACAAGGGTGGGATTGGCAGTCAATGGGCACTGCTAGGGGAGAGAAGGAGAGAGGGAAGCAGGTGGGGGCCACGTGACACTACAAAGGGTGCCTGGTCCACTACCAGGGGGAGATAGGGTCACCTAGAAGCCCAAACTTCACCAGCATGCAGCCTACTTATGTAGTAAATCCTCACCTGTATCCCACAGCTCCATAATAAATAAACAAAACAAAGCTCTGAATTAAATATAGAATTTGGAGCTAGACAAATTATCCTTGCCACCTTTTTTAGTCGGTGAGTAAAAAGTCAACATTTTAAAGGTTAACCAAGTACATCTAGCTTCCATGACAGCTTTCAATGAAATAGTAGTTTATCCCACCACACAACAGAACCACATTCTAGAAACCTAGAATTAACTAACTGCTTCTTTGCTGACTCAGCCATAAAGAAGTGTCACTCAGGTTTGTTGAGTTCTTTTGTCTTCCATCAAATCCAGGCTAATGTGAACAAAATTCCAGTCTATGTTCATGGCTACTATACATCTTATTCAGCCTCCTCCACACCCAAATCCTAGGGCCAAACTGAAACGCATCTCTTTAAGAACATGCAAACAAATTCAGAAAATTTAAGAATTATTTTTTAAAAGCCTTTTATCAGCCATACTGACTAAATAGTAATGAACATGTCCATTTATAAATTCATGCCAAACTGGTAAAAGAAAAATACCAACACACATATTTCCTTGGATGACCCAACCACTGATCCAGATGCTGCCAGCATGAAGAAAGTCGATGGGATCTTAAGAACAGAAGTTGCGGTAGGTGCTGGAAGGAGGGTCCTCACAGCACTCTTGGGGTTCAGAATGTCAATATGGAAGTACGGAGTAAAGAACAGAGCAGGATGGCTTAGCATAGAATACTGGTTTTGCATTAGCTTTCTGCAGGGATGGAAGCCTAGAATCTCCCATCAGGCATTGCAAAGAACGCACTTAACTTAAATCACCTGTGTTTCCTCTCCCTCCTAGTGTTTTAAGAGGTAGAGAGGGGAGGAGTCAGCCTGGGGAAGACAAGGAACACTGAACACTTTCTCCAACATAGAAATGATTAATATACACACAAACTAGCACTTCATAGGGTTTAAAAGTTTTTCTGTTACAACGCATAGTTATCTAAAACCACAAATTCCATGCATTTTACACAAAGAGGTTGTAATGATCCTTTTATTTTAAAAAGTCAGGATCACTTATTAGCAGAGTCTTCGGATTTAAAGTCTGGCACGTGTTTGACCTGCTGAACAAAGGCCATTTCATAACACAAGCGGTCTGTGTTCTCTGTAACAGAGGAAGACAGTGGCTTTCCCCAGAGCAGCGGCCTCAGGCGCCCGGGCGGCTCCCGCAATGTACACAAGCCACCACTAGATGGCACCTGCGCTCAATTTATAATCCTCCCTCGACGCCCTGGCACTTCGTGTGTGGTCCCCGAGTTTTAGGACCAGGATGGGAGAGTCATCTGCTTTTGAACAACAGGTATTTATTGACAAAAGACGTACACCAATAACTCGCTTTATAAGGTCATCAATACATCAATACAGATGTGCATATTTCTTTTGAAACACAGTTGGGTCCATATAGCAATGTATCCTTTTCATGAAAGCATTTCAAAGGTCTTAGATAAGGTATCTTGCATTTCAGTTTGCATATTCACCAATATTTGCAGAGGCTAGAAATGCAGAGGGCTTTAAATTAATCATATTACTTGTATTTTAGGCAAAAATTGGTTTAAACAAAATAGGTATCTACATGCACTGGATTTGGGGTGTTATTCGGCCACCATGTCCAACTTCAAAAATGTCCATCTTTTCAGAATTGTGTTCGACTTAATGAGTTAGCAATTGACTTAAAATATTTTAGTGATTAAGTAATTGGTTTGAAAATGGTTTCCAGTAGGTAAACGCTGGCTTCAAAGTAGTTCCTCTCACAATTAAAGCACAGGTATGCACTAACGGCTGAAGGAACATTCAGGAAAAAGCATCTCAGCTCTCAGAAGGTCCATCAACGTTCCGCCGCCTCTAGATTCAAGGTCTGGAAGTTTGAGTTTCAGGCCCAGGGCCGACCTGATACTGTTTATGTGATGGGAAATCCACCCGCCCAGTTAACCCAGCTCTGGGTCCACTCATTCAACACTGGTCCTTTGTGGACAACACCTGCATGAGGAGACCCGTCACTTGCCCTGCCAGCACGGCAAGTTGGAAAACCAACAATAATCACTTAAGAGTGTGGGTAAGAGCCAGGCTCGGTGGCTCAGCCTGTAATCCCACGTTTTGGGAGGCTGAGGTGAGTGGATTGCCTGAGCCCGCGGGTTCAAGATCCATCTGGGCAACTTGGCAAGACCTCATCTCTACAATAAATCAAAAAAATCAGCCGGGCATGGCAGCACATGCCTGTAATTCCGGCTACTCGGAAGGCTGAGGCGGAAGGATCGCCGGAGCCCAGCAGGTCGAGGCTGCGGTGGCCGGGAGCGGCCACTGCACTCCAATCTGGGTGACAGAGTGAGACTCCAACTCAAAAAGCAAAAAAAAAAGAGTGTGGGTAAGAAAGGCATAAACTGGAAACCATTAAGATAGCTGGTTCAGAATTTGGTCTCCCCACGGGGCCACTCCAAGGGTAGGAAGTGCTTCTCCCACCAACAGACACATCCCCTGGGGCAATCAGCACCATGAGGGTGACACACTCTTCTGAAAGTAGCTTTTTTTTTTCACGGACCCACCTTAGCAAACCAAGGACCATGTTAGAAGGGCCTAGAGCAGCCGGGGAGCTCAGGGTGAGCAACTGAGAGGGGAGAGGGAAACACACAGAAGGATGGAAAGAGGGACAGGCAGATTACTTCCCAAGAGACTGACTTAGGGGAGGGGAGAAGGGAGAACTCGACAAGCCCCAAGTCTCAGCCCCTGCTGGGTTAAAGCCTGAAAAAGAAAAAGGTTGACTGTATTCCAAGTCCTCCTATAAACAGAACTTTCTTTATGTTAAAGTTATCATCACTCTTCGGGCATTATCATGTGTGTCTTCTGGTAACCTGGATGGAAGGGTTCTGGGAACGGCTGTTTGCACGTACTTGCTGTATAGAATGCGCCCCCTGGAGGCCCACACAGCTAAAACTTCACAGTACAAATAAAGAAGGCAAACCCCCCATCCTGCCCCAAACCATCTTCTGGTCCTGAAGAGTTCGGAGCCCTAAATTTGCTAAGCGTGAATTTCAAGGCCATGAGCGGAGCCCTAAGCCAACAGCACACCCTCCTCACATGCTTCCAACAACTTCTGAACATGTGGCAGGCTCTGAAGAGATAGCCAGAGAACCAGCATTTCTGAGCACTTGCTTCATGGAGGCAATTTCTAGACAACGACAGTTGCACGTGCATGTGTGTGCGTGTGTACACATGTGTGCATGGGGGTGATGGGGAGGTCTTCCCTCATTCCCGCAGGTGGAACGGTTTCTTTGAGGGCAAACTGTATGTGCACAGGCCTCGTCCGTCATCTTGGTCAATGCCTGTTAATCTGTTCACACTGCATGGCTATGAGTCCTCCCGAACTCATGCTGTGAATAAGATACACCTAAGCTGTCCCTGCAGCGTTCTCTCTGGGGAGGGAACACAAGAACAAATCTGCCAAGAAGGCATCGCTGGGCCGAGGCACACTGTGACCTCCTGACCAGGAGGTGCCCAGGGTGGGACGCTCCCCTTCACCCTCCTGTAAAGTCAAGGTCCAAGGACACTTCCTTGTCATCCAAGCTGTCCTGCAGCAGAGGACCCAGAATGTGTCACCATGTCCCCTCTGCTACCCTTGAGAGGGGCTGAACCATGGGCCAGGTAGCCCAGCAGAGACCCCGGCTGGCCAAGGCCCCTGGAGGGAGAGAGGCAATCCCTCCCCCTACAGGAACACTACAGATTACTCGCAGGCAATCATGACCAAAAATTGGGACGTGAGTCTGAGAGGCCATAGCAGGCCTGCATGTCCACGCTCTTGTTACCGAAACGAGCCTCTCATGATCCGCGATGGTTGAGGTCTGACATCATTATGTGGCTTCTTCCCTCTGACCTAAGGAATGCCTGGATCAGGCCACTGGGTCTCTGTCGCCCTGAAGTTCCACTCTCTACTTCTCTCAAATGCCCAAACGCCAGCGGCTCACCGCCTGTACCTTTTGGGGCCAAACACAATCAACCATGGCGGTGCAGAGCTGAGGCCATGGGGCTGAGAGCGCAGTAACCTGAACAGAAGGACCCACTCCTGTGTACAACGTCCTGCCTGCTGGGCCAAGTCACCTGGTGGTTACCAGACTGAAAATTGCCAGATGCGTCAGGGTTGCAGCTCTCCTGGGCTCCTTTTCCGTGCCGTGTGCCCCATCTGCCTCCTTACACATGTGCAGTCACGCATGTGCAGCCACACACACTGCCATGCACACATACTGCCACACGATGTACAAGTATATGCCATCACACATGTGCACACACCACCTTGCACATGCCATACACACTCACATGCCACCACACACATGCACCCACAGCCACACGCATGCACATGCTCTCACACACAGGAACATGTGTGCATCCAGCACAGGTGTGCAGTCACACATGTGCAGTGCACACATGCAGTCACACACAAGCACATGTCACCGCATGCATGAGCAAAGGCAAACACACAGCACAGGCATGTGCTCATGAATGACACAAAGGACTGAGTTCTGAGAGCCTCACACACGTCCTTCCAGCCAGTATAGAATGTAAATCGATAAGCCCTCACTTCTTTAAAGGGAGAAAACAGCGTGTGTTTCGAGGCTACTTTTAAAGCCAAAAAGCACCCAATGTGCGTCCCTACTGCACACATACCCAGGTAGGTGGGTCGCAGGGTCCCTTGTTGTTTCTGTGAACAGTGTGTATGGCCAGGCATGGGAACTGGAAGATAGGCTGCAGGTGATGAGACACTTCTGTTTTTAACATCTGGGAAGGTGGCACTGGCCCTTGCAATCATCACGAGTGTGTGAGTGTGTGTGTGGGCGTGAGATGCACATGTGTGAGCTATGTGAGCTCTGACCACAAGTGTCCCGTGGCCCATGAACAAGTGTGCAGTGACTCATGGAGACACTGACCTCCCGGTGGTCACCATGGCATGCCAGGTGAATGTGACCAGCTGGCAGGCATGGGCCCCTCTGCAAGGCAGGCTGGGCGGGACTCCTCTCCCCTCCACCACGAACACCAGCTGGGCACTTAGTGGTCCCTGGAACGAACGGCCAGAAAGGAGCCAACCCTGTGGCCTGAGCAGAGAGCACCCAGTCAAAACAGGTGGCTCCATGCCACCATTGCCTGACTCCGTGACCACGTGGGGCCCACAGGACACCCAGGACTTCACATGAGGCCCCACACCTGCCAACATAAGCCTCGAGGAGACACGGCGACCCCACTCACCCCACCCAGCACCTCGTGCACTCGGATCAGCTATGAGAGTATGTGTGCGTGAGCGTGAGCACATGAGTGTGTGCTGTGTGAGAATATGAGTGTGGAGTGTATAAGTGGGTGTGTGAGTGTGAGTATGCAGGGGTGTGGATATGAGGATATGAATATGTGAGTGCGTGTGGGAGCGGGAGAGTGCACAGCACGAGTGTGAGTTGTGTACCCAAGTTTGTGCATGCCTGTGTGTCCGTGTGAGTGGGTATATGTGTGTGTGTGCTGAGTGTATGTGAGTGTATGGGGGGTGTGAGTGGGTTGAGTGTGTGTGCCATGTATGTGCGTATGGAATGTGTAAGTGGGTGTGAATATGTGAGTGTGTATGTGAGTGTGTGTGAGCATGGCTGTGAGTGTGAGAGGGGAGGCGTGGTGATGTCAGTGTGAGTGGGGGGGCATGAGAGTGCACGTATGTGAGTTACATGTGTGCCCAAGTTTGTGCATGTGTGCATGTATGTGAGCATGGGGTGTGTGTGCACATATCCACATGTGTTAGTGTGGGGGGCCCGTCCCCAGCAGACAGGGGAGCCTGAGGCCGTGGGAGACCCCACCACTGTAGCAGGCGGCTGGGTCTGGGGCAGCCCTGCCTTCACTCCTTGCAGTCCCCCGGGGGAAGGCACCAGGCAGGCACAGGACGGGCAGATGTGCACTGCCCTCCAACACACCTGATCAACCGGCTTCCCCAGGACAAGGCAGTGACACACCCAGGGGCATGGCTTCCAGGGACTCGGGCCTGCCGAGGCACCGGCCACAGGGCACATGAGGTGGCACAGCCGGGGCATGAAGAGCAGGAGTCACAGGCCTGCTTCTCACCCAGGAGTGAGCACAACACCTCACCTACATCAAAAGTTATGGGTTGGGTGGAAATTTCAGTATGCACGTAAAAGACTGCAAAATGGCCAACGGTCTACACTGCAAGCAAACAGAAACCAGCTCAACATGTGAACTAAGATGATGCAGTAGAAATCTGCCTGGTCTGCACCTGAAAGCTGCTGCCAGGTGAACCGGGGTGTGGGGTCTGCCTGCATGGGGGGGCAGCTCTCTGTGCTCCCTGGGACCATCATGCAGCCCTAGGGCTTCCTCCCCAGCCTGCCCTCCTAAGCTGGACAGAAGAGGCTGCAGAGATAGGACAGGGCAAGGGCCCGGGATCACCCCTGTGTCTTGGCCCATGGGACTGCAGTAGGTCCCGCCTCTCTGAACACCATTTCTTGCACACGTAGAGGGGAACTGATATGATTCAGTGTTAGGCTGTTGCAAGGGTCAAAGGGGCTGACATGTGTGGTCAGGACATGGCCTGTCAAGCTGGTGGTGCCATCCAAGTGCCTAGGACAGGCCATGTCCTGACCAGGAAGAACTCCAGAGCTGGGACCTGGCACCAGCCAGGTGCTGGAAACGCAAGCCCGGTGCACACGGAGTGCCTCATCTGCCACTCCATCCTGAGCTGTTGTGGCTTTTCATGGCGATTCTGTGTTCACCCACCCGCCACTCCTCCCCACCCCCCGCCCCAGGCGACATCTGGCAAGATGGCTGTGGCTGTAGCAACTGGAGCTGGGTGCTGCAGGCAACAGGAGAGTGGACACCAGAGATGCTGTGAATGCCCAGTACCACCGGAGAGTGGACAGGACACTCCTCCACAGCATGCTCCAGGCCAGCGTCAGCAGAGCCATGTCGAGCCCTTGGTGAGAGCATGGTGTCATCCAAATCCGCCTGGGATAACTCAGGTGGACCTGCACAGACCAGGATGCTCAGAGAAAGCCTGGACTGGCACAGATGGGGTTCGGGTCCTGAGAAAGGACACCGAGGACCCCACGGGCATGAAGCATACCTGGGCACAGCTAGCAGGAGCAGCAGGATACCAACACTGAGAGGGAAATGTGTGTGGAGCCTTCTGGAACATCCGTCGCACATGTGTACGTTGATGCTGAAGCCTTTTCACTTTCTAGACGCTGGGTTCTGTTGTGTCCTGACAGTGGTGTCTAGTTCATCTGGGTACCACAGTGAAGCATTCATCTTTACAGAGACTCCCACAGTCATAATCCCTCAGCATTTTTCCAGAAGGTCCCAATGTTAGTCTGTGACTCAATTAAAACCCACACGATGAATGCACGTGTTGTCTCAAAGGTGGAGCCATCGCCACATCCAGCCTGCATAGCAGCGTGTCCTTCCCGTTTGTCTATCGGGGTCAAGGACACTTCTGCATGACCCGAAGTCCCACCTGGGCATTCATGGTTCTGTGGCCAACTCCACAGGTCAGGGATCGGTCTAGAAGGGGCAGCTTCCATTCCCACTGACCAATGCCACGCTCTGACATCCATCCCTGGCACCAAATATCTGCCAAGAGGTGTGCTAAAGTCTTGGCAGGTCTCAGATGGATGGCCTTCTTCAGGGTAGCTCTGTGGACTCCGATCTGGCCTCTCCTTCAGAGAACTCCACCAGCCAGCAAAAGCCTATGCCTTCCAGACCACATGGTACCTCATTCCATGGTTTTCTCACCACCATGGAGCACCCACCTGGCTTTGTACGATGAAACCTTATAATTCATCGATTTACCTAATTTTTCTTCTTTTTTTTTTAGATTGGAAAATATAGTTTATTTAGAAAGCAAATTAGAGAGAGAGTGAGTGAGGAGATTCACCTCCCCAAGGTAGGGGAGGAGGGCAAAGCTAGGAAACATGGCAGCCATAGGTCAAAGAGCCAAGTGGACACACCAGAATTTAACAAAGCAGTGGCTAATTCTTCTTCTTAAAAACAACACCTCAAAGTCTGTGACAACAGCTTTCACATCCTACCTACTTCTTCCCTCCCTGAGTTTGGCCTTCATGGTTCTGCTGTCCTGTCCATGTGTCATCGAGGGCTCTAGGGTTTCACCAACACTTTTTTGTAGACTTGAGAGCTGTAAAATTCCCAGTAGTCAAGAGAATGATCCTGTTTGTCACAATTACAGCAGGGAGTCCCCATGGATACCCCGGGTGGTCCAGGAGTGCAGCCTCATACCTCTCAGAGGCAGTGACAGGAGCAGCCCCTCTTGCAGAAAGGGGACAGCCGTGTGGCCGTACCCGGCAACATGTCCCCCACCAAGCAAAAAGGGATTTGGAGCCTTAGAGGGATAACACTGGTGGAAACAGGAACACACACTTTAAATTAACATCTTTAATCATGCCTAACAATGACCTTCCTACTGTCACTAGAATGCTGAGTTCGTAACAACAGAATTATTGCTTCTCCAGGTAGACAAAAGGATCCCTCACCAAAAAGCCGCTCCAGGCTGGGGTGCATGTAAGCCCAGGACAGCGGCTGCTAGCTCTGGCCTGTTCTGACACTGACACACTAGAGGCCCATCAAGAGTTCCAGTCAGGATGAGACCAGCCATAGGGAAAACCAAAAATCAAGAAGAACTGTACGACTCTGGTATAATTCATAAGGTGATGACTTGGAAGAGCTTAGGAGGCAAAATCACCTGAAGATGGAAGGTGTAGATGCTTGTTATCCCAATCAGGATACCAACTGCACACGGCTCTCCAGGATGTGTCAGACGCTGCCACCATGAAACCAGAGGAGAAGGTGTAAGGAGAGGCCTCTCAGAATCTGACTAGTGTGAATGCTTTCGTGCCAATACTTTTCTGTTAACCCATTAATTCACATAAAACAACTTCTACAAAGCTGTCCTTGGACTTCCAGTAAAGTAACACCACAGCGGACAAACTTTTTCATATAAAAGTTTTTTTTGTTGCTTTGTTTTGTTTTGTTTGAGTCAAGGTCTCACTCCGTTGCCCAGGTTGGAGTACAGTGGCACAATCAAGGCTCACCACAGCCTCCACTTCCTGGGTGCAGGTGATCCTTCTGCCTCAGCCTCCTGAGTAGCTAAGACTACAGGTGCACCACCACACCCAGCTAATTTATATAGATACATATATACATACATACATACATATATGGAGACGAGGCCTTACTATATTGCCCAGGTTGGTCTCGAGCTCCTGGTCTCAAGTGATCCTCCCACCTCAGCCTCCCAAGTGCTACAATTACAGGTGTGAGCCACTGTACCCAGCCCTATGAAATAATTCATGTCAACTGTTAGCCCTCTATCTCCTGAACCCTTTGAACTATAGTCATCACAAAAGTTGGGACTGAACAAACTGATAAAAGCACTGCTAAATTGAGACTCAAACTTATGTCCTGTTATCCCTTCATAAACAAGTCAAAGATACAGAAATTATAAAAGTTATAATTTCAGAGAAATATACAACAAATAACTTGATATAATCTGTATCTCTAAGATAAGCAAATATACAGCTTGGTGGAAGAACACCAAGAGAAAAGGTGAAACTTTCCTACACGTGGTTGTTCATTACATGTCCTCTGCATCGGTGTGTTCTGTTAATTTATAAAAACTCTTTCTTTAGAGGCCAGGAATACTAGTGTAGAACTCTGACTGGCAAATTTTCATTCTCAAGTATAGTGACAAAAATTTCATGGTCAGAACTAATTAAAATGTATTATCAAAATTAATAAGATTCTATTTCTTCACCCCACCTTCAAAAAGACTACAGGAAATGCTACCCACTGTCACAGCTAATCTGCCAATCGAAATTAAAAAGGAAAAATTCTAAAAAGCCCAATGTTGAAGTTAACAGTAAAAATTAATTTTGCAAAAAAAGAAAGAAAGAAAACAAGCACTTAAATTTCACCTAACTAAAGCACAATAAGGTGGGTGGACCATACTACACCAAATATTACACCAAACATATGCACCGTGGCCAGTCTCAAAGACAACTCGTAGCATCGGTGCTGGGCTTTCTGAACCTGCTACTTCAGCCTTCAGCTCAACCCTCCTTGTAGCTGGAAAGGTCGGAAAACTGAGAGGGGGCATTTCCCAGAGGGTCTCATAGTTTGGGCACTAGGTGAGATACAGAGAGGGGAGGCTCTGGGCTATGCTGCTGGCAGGTACGAACAGGGAAGCAGGATGGGCCCCACAGCTGGGTGCCTTCTCCAGGTCCCTGGTTGTCACCAAATAACAGCAACACTGAGAGTTTCCTGACTGGGCTTCTTGATTCTTGGGTTGCAGCTGCAGGTATTCCTTCTCCTGCTTGCTAGGGTCCATGGAGCAGTTCTGGCCAACAGTGGCTTCTTCCTTTAGGCACAAAGATAACAGCTCCCCAAGCTGGGCTGACTGTGTAATGTTCTGGAAGCTACTGGAGGAGGCCCTGCCCAGGACAAGCCACCAAGCCCACCCGACAGTTTCACAACACCCTATATCCCCTGCCTTCCTGGCTTAAGTACCCAGAGCGGTTTCTACTCCAGCACCAAACCCTAACAGTTTGCAAAACTGACTTGCAAGGGAGGATGGCAGGAAGGACTGTGACTTTCAAAAACTCTGATTTATTTTGAGAGGATGGAAATCTTTCCCTTGCAAATTTATTTTTTGAATCAAAGAAAAGAAACCATTCCTTTGTAGGTGACTTGTAAGTCAGACAAAGTGGAAGAGACATTTTCAACACAAGCTTCAGGATTCTTCCTCGCCTGCCAATGTTTCTCATGTATTAAAAATATATTATGTAAAACACATTCAATCAGCAAAAATCTCCCAGGAGATTTTTTTAAGATTTCAGGTTATAGCCAAATAAACACATCAAAGGGCAAACACCTACACATTCAACTTTTCAACTAAATACACAGAGGTATCATTTTTATCTTCCACGTATCAGTGAGAACTTGTGGGTCCTCAAAGGATACAAAACTTTCAGATATCAAAAAAAAGAAAAGAACAGCTAGAATTCTAACGCAGCTTTGCCACTATGAATCGCTTCGTTTTTAGAAGCTGCTTTCTTAAGACAACTGAAAAGTAACTCGAATCCCTCAGGCCAGCATCACCCCACACAATGTCCTCCAGCAATGGAAACGTTCTATAAATCTGCCCTGCGCCACACACAGCCTCTTGTGGTATGGGCTTCCCCACAGGAGAACAGGGCAACTTGGATATGACATTGGCCATTACGGATAAAAACACATGTTCCTGCCACCTTCCTGACATACCTGAGACAGTGTCTGATGGCACCTCAGCCCGCTCCATTCTGATTCTAGATGAATCTTCTCCAAAATACAAATATTAACAGGGTTCCACACAACACCACACATCCAAGACAAGAAAACTTCCAAAGAGTTAAGCAGGCTAGGCACTGCTTCAACCAAAACTTTCTTTTTTTTTCAAGTCTGAGTCTCACTCTGTTGCCCAGGCTGGAGTACAGTGGCACCATCATGGTTCACTGCAGCCTTGACCTCCTGGGTTCAGGTGATCCTTCTACCTCAGCCTCCCAAGTACCCATACATGGCTAATTTTTTTTTTTTTTAAATCTACAGAGGCAAGGTCTTGTTATGTTGCCCAGGCTGGTCTCAAACTCCTGGCCTCAAGCGATTCTCCTACCTTGGCCTCCCAAAGTGCTGGGATTTCAGCTTCCAAGTAGCCGGAACTACAGGCGCGCCCTACCATGCCCAGCTAGTTTTTTATTTATTGTAGGGACGAGGTCTCACCAAGTTGCTCGGGTGGGTCTCAAACCCACAGGCTCAGGCAATCCACTCACCTCGGCCTCCCAAAGTGCTGGGATTACAGGCTGAGCCACCGTGCCCGGCCTTGAATTCTTAATGTACAATTACTGATATCAGAGTTAACACACACAAGACACCATTCCACAACACTCAGAAAACTACAACAAAGGTCCGAAGAGAAAGTAAAATTACAACTATTAAACTCTAACACTGACTTAATATACTGAAAGGATGGAAAATTAGAAGTGTTGACAATACTAAAAATAAATTTATGAAATACAAAACCCAAAGTACCAAACTCAACAAGTTCTAAAATTACATCTTGGCTATGGAGAAGACCCAGAAGACCCAAAACCTAGCCTTGACTTCAGGCAGTAAGGAGACAGCATCTGAAAGCCTATTCCATCTCTCCTGCATAAAACAGTTTTTTAAAAAATACGTATTCAATATATCACTTTTTATTATCAAATACTTCGATAAGAAAACTAGCTAAGCACATAGGTCATCTTAACCTTAAAATAATCTTAAAACAAAAATGTCTGAACCTCTAAAGGAGCCAAGCCCAAGATTATCCCAGACAACAAAGTATGTTGTCTCCAAGCCTGCGTGGCATGCTCCAGATTTTTTAATTACCTCAGCAAAATGCAACAGCAGCCTTGACACCACCATGTCGAGTGGGAAACAGCAGCATGGTTGCAGCCGAATGTCAGCAATTATTTTTGGAAGAAGCAACACAAATGATTCACTGTTCCCTGATGGGGGTGCATTCCTGAGTCTGGGACCAAGACCAGCCAAAGTCACCATACTCATCACTGCCTGCTCTTTCCAGGGGGACACTCCAGGGGAAGAATACCCTTATTCCTCACTGGGATGGCAGCAACAGAGTGCCCAAAGGGATGTCCAGGAGGTACTCCAGAGGAAGGATGGCCTCGTTCCTCACAGAGGATGGAGAGGATGAAGTGCCCAAAGGGACGTCCAGGGAGACACTCCAGAGGAAAGATGTCCTCAGCTCTCACTGGGGATGGAAGAGATGGAGTGCCCAAAGGGACATCCTTGGAGAGGAAGGACTGAAAACAGCCTGACACTGGGTAGACCACTCCGGCCCAAGGCCTATGTCCCCATCCTGGGAGGGCCATTCCTGCTCTTGGAGTTCAGTCCTACTGGACAGAGGCAACCCTGCACACAACTTCCACTCACTAGACCAGACAGGAGTCTCTCACACTCACAAGCCCACATGGCGATCTGTAGGTTCAGTCTTAGAAAAGAGTGACCCCAGAGTGTCAAGTGGTCTCCTCCTGACACCAATAATGCTGAATTAACGGGGAAGAGACACAAGGGTTGGGGGACGAGAACAGGGCCACTGGTTTGGAGAAGCAGAAGTCGAGTCTGTTGCAAAGATGGAGGCCCACATGAGAAAGGTGACATATGGCCCCTGGGAGAGCTTTGTCCCTCCTGCCTCAAGGTTGTCAAAACACAATTTTAGGCTAGGGTCGCATTTAAGTAACTCATATCCCTAAGAGCTGTGGGTTTCCTGTCTAGTCTTTTTTCTCCCAACGTCCTGGGAAACCACACCGAGTGTGGCAACCTCCCCCTCCACCTCGCGGTTCCTGAGACCTGCCATAACTTTCCAAGCTGTGGTTAGGCGAGAGGCCGGCACACCACTGTGGCCCTCCATGAGCACTACTCTGAGAGTCTCTGTGCTTCTTAGATACAAAATACCGTGTTTTTCTTACATGAAGAATTGGAAAGCCTATTCAAGGGCAACAACAAAGTGCTACTATTTACACATTTGATGTGCTTTTTAAAATATCATACGGCATATTCAGATCAAAGGAAAATGTTTTCTGTGCTGTGTCTTTAAAGCTGACCAAACTCTCCCCCAGCCTCTGTTACTAACCCAATCCCAACCCTGCCAACAACAATAAAAAAGAAGATCAAGTACTCTAAGTAGAATTGAGTGGCTAAACCTTACTACTACAGGACTTTATCATTATCTAGACATTACACATATCTTTTTTTTGTTTTTGAGTTGGAGTCTCACTCTGTCGCCCAGACTGGAGTGCAGTGGCACGCTCACGGCCACTGCAGCCTTGACCTGCTGGGCTCCGGGGATCCTTCCACCTCAGTCTTCCAAGTAGCTGGAACTACAGACACACGCTACTACGCCCGGCTAATTTTTTGATTTACTGTAGAGATGAGGGCACGCCAAGTTGCCCAGGCGGGTCTTGAACCCGCGGGCTCTGACAATTCACTCACCTTGGCCTCCCAAAGCGTGGGATTATAGGCTGAGCCACCGAGCCCAGCCGACATTACACATATCTAATGTTCCTACACACACAGTGTTTTTATGTCTGTGCGTATGTTAAGTATAATTTCTGGATAAATAATGGCCAGCACGATGGCTCGTGCCTGTTATCCTAACACTTTGGGAAGCCAAGGTGGAAGGACTGCTTGAGTCCAGGAATATGAGACTGACCAGCCTAGGCAGCATAGCAAGACCTTATCTTTATAAAAAATAAAAATAAAATATTGACAGGCCCCTAAGTTCTAGACATTTTGACTAGAAATACAGTCAGTCTCCTTATCTGGTGGATGGTAAGCTCTCTAGCAGTAAAAAGAAAATATTATTCATCTTTAATGCCTGGTAGCACCATGGCCAATAAAGTTTTGTCAAATCAATTAATCAAGCCATCAAAAGAAAGATACGATGACTAAGGAAATGAAAAGATCCAAGTTTCCTATGCAATCATGTTATGAAGCAATCAACTAAACTCACTTTTTGCTACTGCATTAATAAGATAAAGTGCATGTTTCTAAAAAGTTATGACTTGTGACATAACTGGTCCAACTTTATCCTCTCAATACTTCAGCTCACCTTCACTCTCACGCCTGAGCTCTCTGGTCCCCCACAACTTCATCCCACAGAAACCGATTTTTTGCTAAGATAGAAAATGTCTTCTGGCCGGGCATGGTGGCTCATGCCTGTAATCCTAGCACTTTGGGAGGCTGAGGAGGGAGGATTACTTGAGCCCAGGAGCTTGAGGCCAGCCTGGGTTACACAGCGAGACCTCATCTCTACAGAATTCAAAAAACTAGCTGAATGTAGCTGTAGTCCCAGCTACTAGGGAAGCTGAGGTAGGAGGATCACCTGAGCCCAGGAGAGGTCAAAGCTGCAGTGAGCCATGACACAGTGAGAACCCCGACTCAAAAAAAGAAAAAGAAAAAATGTTTTCTTAATCTCACCCGCTTGGGGTTAAGTGAGACTGTACAAAACCAAAACTGAAACAGGTCTTTAAAGAAAAATGTAAGCAAATAATGTTAATGAACAAGAAAATATCTTCACAAAACCTTATAAGCAAAAACGTCCCAGCACAATTTTTATGCATGCATGACTAATAAACATTTGCCCATTGAAAAGGCTTTGTTAAATATTTTCTAATTGATACAATACTTAAGCAGTTTACATAATTACTGAATAGCTCAAGGGATTTTTATGTAACTTTTTAAAATTAAACATTACAAAGATTTTTCTTGGGAAACTCTAATGCCATCAATACAACATATTTTACCCTTACTTTGAAAAACTTCACTTTAAAATTGTATTTTCTAACAGAATTTTAAAGATTTACATGTATGCATATTTTCCCAAGTATTTACATTAAGTAGGCTAAATCATTCATGATTATTTGGATTTCAGGATTACCAGTCATTTAGCCTGAAACAAGTTACTTTTCTATTTCTTGAACAGCATGTTAGCATGTACTTAAGATTTCACTGAAAAACAATCTTGTTTAAACCTGGTATACCAACTCCAAATGTGACTGCCTTCATCTGGGTTTCTGGGGTTTTTTTTTAAGGCTGCATCCCTACAATTTAATATAATTTAGCTGATCACAGGGTAAATATTCTAAGTTATTCTGTATACCCCATGACAATAAAGGCAGTGGTAGATATACACAGCTGTCATGTATATGGACATACATATGCTGAGTTTTCAAAGACAAACATTTGAGTCACAACCTACCAGTCAAATCTATACACTACTGTCAATGGAAGTTTTCTTTTTAGGGTCTCTTAGACTTTCCTCAACCCCAAAAAAGTTACCTACCTCATTAGCACTGAAGCTGTTTAAAGGTCTTTCTTTCTCTCCAAATTAGTTTACTTAAGAATGACTACATGAGAAATAAAATAAGCCAGTAATTTCTAAATGTTGATCTTAAATTTCTTAAAGTGACACAATTCATGAGAAAAATGATATCAAAATGCATCTGCCATTCTTGCTCCCACTAAATATTTAATACTAAACACACAGTGACCCCAGCCTTTATTTTTCAAAACAAGTGATATGTGCTTGTATTTGTGTGTGTGCACACACCACACACTTTTAAATAAAATGCCTCACCACAGTGGACCAACTATGTGATCTACTACAGCTAGCTGAGTGGAACGCTTACAGGACAAATCTGATGAGAATATCTAAGGCATGATATAAGAACTGCAATTATTCTCCGGCCAGTTCATGTGTGTGATGATGGCCTAACACTGGTGACAGTCCCAGCAAACCTGGTTTTGGCTTGGACACCCAACTAATTTCACTGGACGTCAATTTTCCAGCTGCCTACTTGAAGTGGCAGCAGTGCAGAATCTCTCCATCTTCGTTCTTCCGAGGTGGGAGTCACAGGACAACAGCTTTGGTGGAGGTGTCAGAGGTCTCAGTAACATCATCATGGAAAAGGAAGACCCTGTTTCAGCCTTTGAGCCAACCTACCTCCTGCCCAGGGAAGAATGCTTCTTCAGAAGCTTATTGCAAATTATATTCCTCTCATTTAGACTGCATAGAAAAACTGCCTGAAACAGCCCAGAAACTTGAACTCAGAGTTTCTGATTCGGGCTCAGAATCTCCACACTCACAGCTTCGAGGAGGCAAAGCCCTGAATCGCTTAACAAGGCCCTTCCCAAAAGTTTGTATCTCTCTCGCTGCAAAAGGTATGGTTGTAAATAGCTGCTTCAGTTCTAACTACCAATTAGCTCGGTTTGAAAATAAGTCAATATACTGCTAGCAACTGTTTTCAATAACTGGATATTAAGTTCATTAATTTATGCTAACAGACTAAGTTGTTTCTAACAATATATCCATCTATGCTAAGTGTACAATTGTTTTGAATAAAAGGTCAACTTCTAGCACAGCATACGGAATCACTAAATCTTACTGAAAGGGAAGGAAAGACTCAGAAAAGACAAATGTTAACTTTAGTAATGAAAACCACTGTTGTAATAAGACATTTTAAGAAAATAAAAGCTTCATGGTTGGAAACCACATTTCAGTCTTGCTTGGAAGAGACAGGCTCCCAGCAAAAACCGCCTCTTTCTGTTACACACTAGATAAGAACTGCCATGGCATTTACTGCATTCAGGCAAAGCTGTGAAGCTCCCCACATCTATTACAATGTTGTGACATGTTTTTAGCCAGAGCCTACACTACAATGTTGCACATACTTTGGATAACGTCAGAAGTCATGAGATTTTTTTTCCATTAATGACCAAAGAGGTGCAAGTTATCCAAACTAACTTACTGTTTGGGGGCTTGGGGGTTTAAGTCAAATATTTAATCCTGTTTCAAATCATAAAGCTGAATCCAAGGCCAAATGTTAGGTCAGAAAACCGTGATCTTGATTCTCCATAGGTGTCAAGAAACAGAAACCGATAGATGACAGAACACTTACCACACAGACTTCGTCTAAACATCTCTGAACCATAAACCTAAGGGCAACTCCCACACACCTGAACTCTTATGGTAGTTGAGACTAAGGCTTAACATTTCACATGAAGCAAAACTTTGGGAGGCTTCACAGTTGGAAAAAAAAAACTGAAAATATAAATTAGTATACATTATCCTTCTTAACCACTGCCCCCTCCTCAGTGGACTCTAGATTTAAAAATATATCTCTTCCCTTCCTTTGTCCCTCCTCCAAATTAAAGAGGGTGGGGGGGGACTTTAATCTCAAATTACAGCTGTGGTTAATAAGCAAACAAAAAAGAGGGGAAAAAAAAAAGAATGCAGAAATACTTCGCTGTTCCCATGCTTGGCAAACATACCCCAAAAGACCTCCATAAATAACTTGGAGAATACAGGGTCAGGACGGTCTGGGATATTGAGAAATAAACAGATTTTCACAATGCTTCTCAGCTTGCAACCATTTGATGGTTGCTGTAAAGTTCTGAAATGAAACTTGGCAAATGGTCTCCGTGAGATGCCTTTGAACTCTGAATGCCTCGACGCTGCAGCAGCCACTGAATGGCCCAACTGGTCCCTGATTTTCAACTTCAAAGAACTGGCTCTCCCTGTCCCAGGCAAGGGCAGAGAGTTGGGAGCACAATTTTAGCCTTAAATGTTTTACTCTACACTCCTCTAGGCTCTTTCAACATTTTATTAACCCATGAAAATGAGGAGACCAAAGCCCTAAGAATGACGCCAGGAACCTTGAGAAACTTTTAAAATCGGAAAAGTCTTCTGCCTTCGTCCAACTGGAAAACCTCAATGACTTTTTGTCTTTACCAAAGATACTTGCAAGAAATGCATCCATTTTCTAACACATGCTTTGTAAAATACTTATATAGGTACACATCCAAGCAATTTTTTTTTTTACTTTAACATATCACATTAAGTAATCCCTCCTAAAAGTCTACTTTGGAATTTACATCTGATATTTGTTACTGAAAGCCAAAAAGAATAAAACTTGAAAGGAATTTTTCTCCCTTTTTGATGTGATTAACTATATTAACCTGGAAGCTTTCAATTAGCTTTCAATATTGCATTGAAGATTTTCTTACTATTCCTAGAAAAATACATACATATATAGTTCCCTTTATTGAATCATTGCTGTCATTAAGTTTCTGTATAAAAGCTTCAGAAAGCCCTAAATTAGCAAATATTTACACATCATCTCAATCTCTGACAAGAATTATATTTAGATAATCAAAAGGTAAAAGAGGGGTCACCTATGAAATATGAAATTCCACAGTTTCACTGGTTATCCAGGTACGAAGGTTTCTCAGCCTACAAGGTCAAATACAGCTGTGAACTGCTTTTTGTTTTGTTTTGTTTTGTTTTTTGAGTCAGGAGTCTCTGTCACCCAGGCTGAAGTGCAGTGGCACAATCATGGCTCATCAAGGCCTCTACCTCCGCACCACAAAAATCCTCCCACCTCAACCTCCCAAATTGCTGGGACTACAGGCACACACCACCATGCCCAGCTACTTTGTTTTCATTTTTTATAGAGACGAGGTCTCCCTATGTTGCCCAGGCTAGTCTTAAACTCCTGAGCTCAAGCAATCCTCTCACCTTAGCTTCCCAAAGTGCCGGGAATACAGACGAAAGCCACGGCACTCGGCCTGGATTTTTAAAATTAAATTATAAGCAGTTATTTGGCAAAATATATTATTTTTACATTTCTCTTTTCCACTGCTCTTGGAGTACCTATCAATACACGGTTTCACTGCAACATCCATTCACTAATATAACACACTGTTATCCTCACTCACCCTGTCACTGACGCAAGTTGGCTTAAGATATGGAAAAAAAAAATGATAAGAAAAAGAAGATTGTGTTTCTTGGATTGACTCTAAATGTGAAGGAAAAAAAAGATGAAAACAAAAATCCTTCAGCAATAATTTTTTATAATTATATCTCTGTTTTCTTTTTGGAAAATTATAATATGGGCTAAGTTGAATGGAAAATGAACAAGAGCTTCAAAAGACATAATGAATTTAATTTTGAAGACAAAATTGAACAAATAATGTTAAAGCCTGTTTGCCAGTAAGTGAAAATGAAAATGCCTCCTCCACCTGGGATAACCAAGGCAACCAAGCACCACCACAAGTGCCAATTCTCCAATCCTGGGCCGCTAGGTGACCATCCGAATTCCTCCAAAGTCCACCTCACCTTCCGGCCCCATCCCCACTCCCTGCCCCCATCCCATCTCTGTCTCCATTTCTGGCCTATTTCCGTAAAGGTCATCTGACTGCACCCCTGACTTCCAGAAAGGTGATTCGTCATACTGCTAAAATCAGTAAATACTAGACAAGAAAGAGAAAATTCACCCAGTGGAGCGCATCATCATAAACATTTCTCATTTTAAGCATATATACACTATTTTGAGAACTAATTGTATGTGGAAAGCTAGGGAGGGAAATATGCTATTTTATGCAAAACAGCGGATACTTTAGAAAAATTCTAAATAGTAGAGACAATCCAAAGAACTCGGGCGCAAAACTGATTCCAGTTGCCATAAAGGTTTACGCTTCACATACCTAGATTCCATGTTGACATGCTGGAATGTATATAAGACTATAACCTCCTGATGATGTTATAATATTTAAAAATGTATTTAACAAACTGGCTGTTCAAAAGCAAAAACGCATTTTCATCAGAACATTTTACATCTAGTAGAGAAATTTCCAGGTTAGTCCACAAATGATACTTGACCCACAATACCAATAAATGTAACTGAATTTCCATAGACCATGACATCTTTTGAAAATACTAATAGCAGACAAAAAAATTGATTTGTTTTAGAAATCATGAATTTTGGTAATTCCCAAAGGGAGATAAATGGAAGAGAACAAGCAGGCAAGAGACACTCTGTGAAGATTCTGACGCTGACTCAGGCATCTGGACATGGACAATTTCTAATACTTCTCTGCCTTAGAAAGCAGTATGAGCAAGCTTCTGGCTGATCCAAGTATATCAGAGACATATTCTTATGCATAGTGCTCACGTTTAGGGTCATCTACGGGCTCACAAATATTTAAAACTGAAGATGAATTAAAAGGCAGTCACCCTGTACTTAGGCTGGTGCTTACTGGAAAGGGATGGTTTGAAGTCAAGCTCAGAGGATCATAAACCTCAAGAGACAGAGGAAAGGGGACCCCAAATGCATACCAATGCTGCCCTGGCCACCCGGGACACCACCTGGCCCAGCCCCTCGCTGGGCAGGAGCAGAGGCAGAGAGGCCTTAGGTGAAGGAGACAAGACACAATGGTAGTTCCTGCAGGGGCTTCCGGTTAAGGATGAGTCCTGTTCCTGAGTGGAATCCTGGTGTGTCAGGCCAGACCTTGTCTCAGGGCCAGACAGCAGTCTGAGCCCTGGTGAGTTCTGTGTTTGCAAAGCTCCCGATAGGTCCCTCAGTCACTCAGGAGAAGCTGCTGGAAGGCTCAAGGGTTGGTTTGAAGGGAAATGGGGCAAAAGAATTCCACACTCTCCAAGTTGCTGGAGTCTTTCAAACCACCCACGCCCACAGAGAGCAAGACCCATGGGTGAAAAATGTCCTAGAAGGAACCTAATATCGTTTTCCCAGCAAACCTTCCACGATAACACAAGATACGCAAGGTACTACCTATGTGTTGGCAACACTTCCTGTCTCTTTACAAAGTGCCACAGAGTTTGTGTTTGCAAAGAAAAGAAAGTTTCTGAAAAAGTCTCCCCAGCTCTAAATCACACACAGTGGGTCTGGTCTGGTGCTCAAGTAAGTCACCGTGGAATTTTCTGCCTCCCGCAAGGATCAAATTATATGACTTTGGCCATTTTAAGTCACGGACTTTTAATCTTAGAAATTAAATAATGCACTAGAGTATCTACAGTTATGACTTCTATTTTATTTTATTTTATTTTTTTGAGTTGGAGTCTCACTCTGTCGTTCAGACTGGAGTGCAGTGGCCGCTCCCGGCCACCGCAGCCTCGACCTGTTGAGCTCCAGTGATCCTTCCACCTCAGTCTTCTGAGTAGCTGGAATTACAGGCGCGCGCTACCACGCCCAGCTAATTTTTTGATTTACTGTAGAGATGAGGTCTCTCCAAGTTGCCCAGGCAGGTCTCGAACCCGCGGGCTCAGGCAATCCGCTCACCTCAGCCTTCCAAGGCACGGGATTACAGGCTGAGCCACCGAGCCCAGCTATGACTTCTATTTTAAATAACTCCATGGCTACTTGAGCAAGTTCAGATAAATTCTAGTGAAATTCAGCTAAGTTACCCATGCTAATAGTGGCCTGCTGATATGTGGCGGGGTTGCTAGAATTCAGGAAGACACTACTGGCCACTTGGAGTACAGGACACATACCAGAGGAGACACAGGCAAACAACTGTTACTGGACAGAGCCCTGACCTGGGAAACCAGGAGACTGCCTCTGTCCCAGCCACAATGAGTTGTCTGTCAATGAGCGGGGTTAAACCACACCATCTCCAGGGACCTGCTCAGCCCTAACGGGCTATGAATGCCACTTCAAGCAACCAGGTTATAGGGGAACCAACCAAGCAGTTACATAAGTAACTGTGAGCTAACTTTCTGGAAGCTAAATAGAGAAATATAGTCAATCAACAGTTAGAACAACACTCACAGTCAGTCTCAAGACTAAATTAACTAATGATGAGGCAGTCCCGAGGTTCTAAGAGAAATGGGACTCCATATGGATGGAGAGGTGGAGACCTAGAGTTACCCAGAAGGCACCAATTAAACAGAGAGGAACTGTGAGGCAGATACACCACGGCACAGACCAAATAAACGAAAGGCACCAGGCCAGAGCAACCTGAGGAGGAGAGGGGGTTTGAGAGGAGACAGATTCCAGCTCCATAGAGGAAAGGACAAGCAAAAACATGGTGGACAGAACAGGTTAGAAGTAAATCTCAGGGCTGGATCTGATGGCTCATGCCTGAAATCCCAGTATTCTGGGAGATTGAGGTGGGAGGATCACTTGAAGCCAGGAGTTTGAGACCAGTGTAGGCAACATAGTAAGACCTTGTCTCTACAAAAAAATAAATAAAATCAAAAAGTAACTAGGCAACCTTGATGGTGCAAGCCTGTAGTCCCACAGTTTCTTGGGATGCTGAAGGGGAAGGACCGCAAGAGCCCAGGAGATCAAGGCTGTGGCGAGTTGTAATCATGCCACTGCACTCACGACAGCCTGGGTGACAGAGTGAGACCCTAATCCAAGGAAGGGAGGGAAGGAGGAAGGAAAGAAAGAAGGAAGGAATCTCAGGTCATAAATTATAATGAGCTGAAGCGAATAAGAAAAACTGTCTAAATTACTCTCCACAAAAATCCTTAAGAAAAGCAAAGATTCATTCATTTTTGTCACTGCTTTGTGGTGTTGACCTGATGAAAGACAAGATGTGCTCTCAAAATCGTATGAATACATGTGCATTCCCAGAAGGAAAAACACCACAAGTTTTTCTACCCAGAGAGAAGGAAACGTCCCATGGATCAAATGCCGGGGTTCATGAAGAGAAACAGCACCAAGCCCCTCTCGTGTGCTCTCGTTAATACCCACTTAATTTAAACTGATGGTACCTTGCCTCAAACACTATAAGCAACAAGACAGGACAAGACATATGCTTGCAGGAGATAAGGCTCACCTCTGAAACACATCCAGGTGGAAGTCAGCGACTCCAGCTCACACAGGAAGGCCTTATCTCTCAAAGTAACACCAGCTTCCAGAACCTTCCACATCTATTACAAACCGATCTTTCAAAATAAATTTGAGACTTCTCTGCATATTCCATTGGGTTGGAGGAATGGAAGGAACCCGCTGTTTCTGTGACTTTTCCATTTGCCCGTGGAATCTACAGCTATTATGTAATCCTTCCACAGTTCAAACACAAGACAAAGGATTCTCAAGAGCATGGTGATTGGCCACAGACTTTTTTTGTTACACATTTTAACTTAGCTATTTTGAGCTGGAGTCTCTCTGTTGCCCAGGCTGGAGTGCAGTGGCAGGCACACTCACAGCCACCCCAGCCTCAACGTGCTGGGCTCTGGCGAACCTTCCTCCTCAGCCTTCCAAGTAGCCGGAACTACAGGCACAAGCTACCATGCCTGGCTAATTTTTTTTTAAGTTATTGTAGAGACAAGGTCTCACCAAGTTGCCCGGGCTGATCTCAAACCTGAGGGCTCAGGCAATCCACTCACCTCAGCCTCCCAAAGTGCTGGGATTTACAGGCTGAGCCACCGAGTCCAGCCTAGTTTTTTTTTTTTTTTTTTAACCAAAACTAAGAAGAGTCCGTACACACACAAGATCAATTAAGAACTAGAAGAAACATGTACATTAGATGAACCACATCACTGTTAGGACTCACTCACACTGCTTTGGGGGAGAGGAGTATGCAATCTTGGGCCATCTATTTACTGCTACTTATAAAAATCACAGGCTACAGATCATGTACCCCTGAGATCACTAAACATTCCTCTACACCTGGGTAGCCCATGTCTCCGTATGATCTAAAGCAGCTATATCCAACCCGCGGCCCATGGGCCCCATGCAGACCAGGACAGCTAGGAATGCAGCCACACAAAATCTTTTTAACATC
>CAUYQG010068752.1:0-43077 GCA_963574415.1 Tarsius wallacei
TTTTTTTTATTTTTGAATTTGTTTTACCAGTTTTATTTTAAAACAGATTTCAATTTTTCTTTCCCTTTCAACTCTACTGTATAGTATTTTACTTGACAGGATTTTTCAACCAAGGTTTTTTCTATTTGTTTCTATATTTGGAGTTGCATTAGAGTGTTTATTTTTCTCTTAGTTTTTTTATAGATAGGAAGTGTTGTACAGTTCTGTTGCGAAAAAGGACATCTTCTCCAAGGGTATACAACACGCACTTGCCTTCCTAATCTTACATGGAGTGGAATTCAGCCTGAATGCATATGTAAGTATTGTGGGAAAGAAATAATACCATTATGAGTAAAAACTTAGATGTGTCTTTTTCTTACAAGCATAAAAATAATCTCTATACTACACATGTATGCAATTGATTCTTAGATTATGTCATATTTCATGTATGTAATTTTATTATTATATTATAAACCCATGTCCACTAAGAAGCACTTTTCTCTGAAAAAGTCAGAAAGTGTGAGGCACAATTTTCTTCTTCTTGTTACGCTTTTATGTTCAGTTTGGCCATTTGGTAATTTTAGGTGATGATTGGGTTTTAGCATTATAGATCTGCACCTATCAACCTGAAGTACTCTGAGATAAAAAAGGCTCCAATCTAATGACTTTCAATTTTCAGATATCACTTGTGCAAGTATAAATATTCTCTGAGAATCTGAGAAAAGCTAGAAGCATCTATGAAATGAAATATTCATGGACAACTTGACCAAAAGTTTGAAAACTATTTTAGAATTTCCTGAAGTCTCTAAATTTTCACTAATCCTAAATTGAGAGCACTTGTGTACAGATCAAGTAAGAAAAAAGTCCAAAGTCATTAAACATACATCTAATTGTTTGTATTTCTGACATACAATTAGAAGTAAATTTCTATTCAGTGTCTTGTCTTTTCTTTTGCTCCAGTTGCCTGTTTTCAGTTCTGATTCTCTTGGGGAAAAAAATAAATAAATACAAATTAAGCCGGAGTAGAAGCACTCATCAGTATGATATCTAGCTTTTAGGGCTTCCTTAAGCTTCTATGAATTTATTGTGTTCCTGTTAAGAACCAGCTGCATGATCCTGGGGTCCCTGTGGGCCATCACTTTACTTGGAAGCAGGAGGGCACTCCTGTTATATGTCTGATTGGCTCCTATTTAAAAATGAAAAAAATTTCTTTAAAAATTTTTTTATATATTTTTTAACTGTGGGGTACAATTTAGGGTTAAGCATACAAATATTCATTGTGCAGGTACCCTTGCTGGTGATGTATGCCCCCCTTCTCCCTAGTCAGATCTCGACTACTGTCAATCCCACTTTCCCATCCTCCCCGACCCCCTGCAGTTTCCCGCTATTGTCAATCCTTTATTATAGTGTTATGGAAGTTGTTCAAGATCCACTTTGAGTGAGAACATGTGATACTCAGACTTTGTATCTATGAAAGATCATTCAGTATTATAAACTCTAATTCCATCCAGGTTGCTGCGAAGTTCAAGATTTTGTTCTTCTTTATGGCTGCGTAATATTCCATTGTGTATATGTACCACATTTTTTATTTTGATGAGCAGCACGGTTGGTTCCATGTTCTTGTTATTGTGAACAATGCCGCGATAAACATACGTGTGAAGATATTTCTTTTATAGGATTATGTGAGTTCTTCTGGGTATATTACCAGTAGGGGGATTACAGGGTCATATGGAAGGACATTTTTAGAACTTTTAAGAATCGCCACACTGTTTTCCACAGAGGCTATACTAGTTTACAAACCCACCAACAGTGTAAAAGTGTTCCCTTTTCACCACACCTCTTCAGTATATGTTATTTTTTGAGTTATTGATGATGGCCATTCTGACTGGAATTAGGTGGTATCTCAGTGTAGTTTTAATTTGCATTTCCTTGATGACTAGTGAAGTTGAACATTTTTTAATGTATCTGTTGGCTGCTTTTATGTCTTATTTTGAGAAGTGTGTATTCATATCTTTTGCCCACTTTGTAATGGGGCTGTTTATTTTTTTCTTTTCAGCATGTTTGAGTTCCTTGTAGATTCTTGAAGTTAAGCCTTTGTCAGACATGGAGTTGGCAAATATTTTTCCCAGTCTGTGTGCTGTCTCTCTGCTCTCATGATGGTTTCTTTGGCTTTGCAGAAGCTTGTCAGTTTAATGAGGTCCCACTTGTCTATCTTATCTCTTATGGCATCGGCACTTCATGTGTTGATCAGGAATTGGTTGCCAGTTCCAGCTTTTATAAGAGTGTCTCCTGCATTTTCTAAGGTTATTATAGTTTGAGGTTTTACATTTAAGTCTCTGATCCATTTAGAGTTAAGTTTTGTATATGGGGATAGGTAGGGGTCATGTTTCAATCTCTGCATGTGGTCAGCCAGTTTTCCCAGGATCATTTACTGAATAGGTTCTCATCTCTCCAGTAGTGGGTGATGGAGGCTTTGTCAAAGATGAGTTGGTTAAGAAATTGAGGTTTTGCTTCTGGAATCTCAATTCTATTCCATTGGTCTATATGCCTGTTCTTGTACCAATACCAGCCTGCTTTGTTTATTGTAACTTTATAGTAAAGTTTAAAGTCTGGGAGTGTGATATTTCCTGCTTTGTGTTTTTTGCTGGGATTGTTTTGACTATTCTTGGTTATTAAGTTTTCATATGAATTCCTGTATTGTTGTTTCTAGGTCTGAGAAGAATGTTGCTGGTAATTTGGTAGGTATTGCATTAAATCTGTAGATTGCCTTAGGTAGAATGGACATCTTAACAATGTTGATTCTTCCAATCCATGAGCATGGAATATTTTTCCACTTGTTTTTGTCATCTTTGATTTCTTTGAGCAGTGTTTTGTAGTTTTCATTGTAGAGGTCTTTCACATCCCTGGTTAGGAAGATGCAAGGTATTTCATTTTTTTGTGTGGCTATGGTGAATGGAATTGTACTTTTTATTTGGGTTTCTGTTTATTTATTATTGGTGTATAGAAATGTGATTGTCTTTTGCACATTTGTATTATACCTTGATACTTTGCCAAAGTCCTTTATCAGTGTGCAAGGAGGTTTTTGACTGACTCTGTTGAATTTTCAAGGAATACAATCATGTCATCTGCAAAGAGAGATAGCTTGACTTCCTCTTTTCCTATTTGGATACACCTGATCCCACTCTCTTCTCTGATTGGTTTAGCTAGGCCTTCCAAAACTGTATTGAACAGGAGGGGTGAGAGAGGGCATCCTTGTCTTGTTCCAGTTTTCAGGGGTAATGGTTCCAATTTCTGTCTGTTTAGCAGATTGCCGACTGTGGGTTTCTCATAGTTGGCTGTTACTATTTTAGGGTATGATCCATCTATGCCTCGAAGTCTGAGAGTTTTTGTCAAGAAGGGGTGCTGGATTTTATCAAAAACTTTTTCTGCATCTAATGGTAGAATCATGTGGTTTCTGTTTTTATGTCTGTTGATGTGTTTAATTATGTTTATGGTCTTACAAATGTTGAACCAGTCTTGCATCCCTGGGATGAAGCCTACTTGGTTGTGGTGAATAATTTTTGAGATGTGTTGTTGAATCTGGTTTGCTAGGATCTTGTTTAGAATTTTAGCATCTATGTTTATCAAAGATACTGGCCTGTAGTCCTCTTTCTTTGTTGTGTCTTTCCCTGGCTTGGGTATCAATGTGATGTCAACTATAAAATGATTTGGGAAGAGTTCCATCTTTCTCAATTACCTGGAATACTTTCAACAGGATTGGTATCAGTTCCTCCTTGTATGTTTTGTAGAATTCTGATGGAAAACCTTCTGGTTCAGGGCTTTTTTTGGCAGTAGCTTTCTTATGACATAGTCAATTTCCTGGATTGTTATTGATCTTTTTAGGTTCTCGAATTCTTTTTGTTTCACCCTAGGGAGGTTGTCTGATGTCAGAAAGTCCTCTATTTTCTTTAGGTTTTCAAGTTTGTTTCCATACAAGTGTACATAGTAGTCTCTGATAATCTTTTGTATTTCTTCAGGGTCAGATGTGACTTCATCTTTTGTGTTTCTGATTGTATTTATTTGGTCTTTTTCTCCCTTCTTCTTGGTCAGTCTAGCTAGGGGACCATCAATTTTGTTTATCCTTTCAAATAACCACCTTTTTGTTTTGTTGATTTTTTTGTATTATCATCTTTTTGTCTTCTATGTCCTGGATTTGGGCTTTTATTTTGGTGATCTGGGTTCTTCTGCTGAAGTTAGGGTTTTGATGGTCTTACTTTTCTAGCTTCCCTAGGTGACTTATTAGGCTGTTAACTTGTGATCTTTCCATTTTCTTCATGTGCATTTGTAGAGATACTAATTCCCCTTCTTACTACTGCTTTCATGGCATCCCAGAGATTTTGGTAAAATGTTTCTTCATTTTCATTTGTTTCCAGGTATCTTTTAATCTCTGTTTTGATTTCTGTGTTGACCCAGAAGTTGCTTAGCATCATGCTGTTTAGTGTCCATGTCTTTGTGGGCTTTGGGGGAACTTTGTTGGTGCTGTTATTTATTTTTATTTCACTGTGGCCTGAGAAGGTGCTTGGCAAAATTTCAATCTTATGAAATTTGTTAATGCTTGATTTATGGGCAAGGATGTGGTTGATCTTAGAGTATGTTCTATGTGGTAATGAGTAGAAAGTATATTCTTTGGTCATTGGGTGGAGTGTTCTGCAGGTATAAATTAATTCCATTTGGTCAAGAGTCAGACTGAGGTTCCAGATCACCTTGCTGATTTTTTGTCCTGAGGATCTGTCTAAGGTTGTGAGTGGGGTGTTAAAGTCCCCAACTATGATAGTGTTAGAGTTAATATCTTTTTTAAGTTTGCCTAGAAGCTGCTTTATGAAAGTTGGTCCTCCTATGTTGGATGCATATATGTTTAGGATGGTTATTTCTTGTTGATGAGTTAAACCTTTTATCATTATGTAATGACCTTCTGTGTCTTTTTAAATTTTTGATAGCTTATTTTGGTATTTTGTCTGAGATTAAGAATGAAACTCCTTAATGTAGAACAGTTGCATGGGCTGTAACATGGTATTTCATAGTAAACTACAGTTCTTTGATGACTACAATTGGGATATGAAGATTTAAATAAATCCATTACTGTTGCAAGGCATGTTAAAATTTCTAAAATGTGGAAAGTTAGGGCCTTAAGAAGGCAGTGGAGATACAATATTTGTATTTAATCTTCTCTATACTTACTCTATAAAGATTTAATTACACTAAATAAAAGTCATTTGACACAATGTTTACCATATAGAGTAAAAATGGTAGCTATATGGCCACCCCTTCAGGTCCCCTCCCATTGTGGGAGCTGTTCTGTCCTCTGTCCTCTTGATAAATTCTCCTTTCTAAAATAAAAGTAGTTATTACATATAGTTTTATGAACCTCCATTGTAAAACAAATGAAAAATACTGTTTTCCAAACAAATTTGTCCACAGAAATTTATTTCAGAGATCACAATTATGGATATATGCCTATGAGTAAATATGGACCCAAATTTCATGTGTAAAAAGTATTAAAATATACTTTTACTGGCAAGTATTAATGTCAGATAATATGATAAGCCATGGTTGTATTTAACCATAGAAAATAGGTTTTTGTGTAAAATAATATAATAAATTGTAAAAATAATAAAACAATATTTCCTAAGCTAGTATGGAAAATCTGAGCCTGAAAAACCTTAAAAGGCATTTTACCGCAGGACTTCATAGACTCTTAAAAATGCTGATATTCATTGTGACTCTAAAATGGTCATATCGTATACACTTATGAGCTTAATGATCCCTATTGTCCCTCTTTTTCCCTCTCATTTTGTCTGTTAACATCTACTTGTGTTCCACAGCTGATTAGGAGATGCTGAGGTTTGAAATCAATATGTATATTTACATGGATACATTTTCCTTGGTTCATTAGAATAATTACCCAAAGCCATATTTATATGAAGGCATTTAAGTATGTCTCAAATATATTGTGATGCCTGTCTCAAAATGTTCTTCACATATCTATTGAAAGTTAACATTGTTTTCTCTTCTTAATATAGCCTACAACAGCCAGAAACTCTTACCCATGCCAATGTAGTTGGAATGAATCTTCGATCTCATGGGTAAACCCTGATTTGTATCTGTCAGCCTGGTTTCTCGTGGCAGGTGGAATAGAACATAAGAGTGTGTAGATCTGATAACACCTGGACTGGAAATGTTCCTGTTTGTGAAGATAAGTTTTCTCTATAGAATTGTTTAACACAAGACATTGCACTATATTGATTTTCTTTGGATCAAAAAAACAGAATCCCAACTCAGATTAGCTTAGGAACAAGGGAAATTTGTTGGAAAATTCCACGAGTAGGAGTAATGTAGACATTTCTGGATTTCTGGATCCAGAAGCACAGGAATACTGTCTGAAGATTTTTATAACTTCTTTTTCATTGTGCCTTTTCTTCTTGACTTTATTCCTTCTTTAAGTTCTCTCTTCAAGGTAGGTGTATTATTTTTCTAGGACTTTCATAGCAAAGTACCACAAACTCGGTGACTTAACACCGTGAACATGTATTCTTTTACACTCTTGAAGATAAGAGATTCAATGTCAGGGTGTCAGCAGGACCATGCGTCCTCTATGAGCTGCAGGAAAAAATAATTTCTTGTCTCTTTCTAGCTTTTGGCAGCTTCTGACAATCCTGGGCATTCCTTGTCTCATAGCCTCACTCCAGTTTCGACTTCCATAATCACATGGCCTTCTTTCCTGTGTCTTTCTATGTGTCCCTTCCTTTTCTTATGAGGGCATTAGTCATTATATTTAGGGCCCACCCTAAATTCAGAATTACATTTATCTCAAGATTTCCAGTTAACTGTATCCTCCAAGATCCTATTTCATAACATGGTCATATTCTGAGGTCCCAGGTGAACATTAATTTTTGTAATATACTACTCAACTCTTTAGAATAGAGAAAATTGCCACTAGCATTTCTGAGTTTATACTCTTCTATCAGAGTGACTCTAATAGAAACTATTTCTCAATGTTTGTTCAGGAAAGTACTAAACAGTACTCTGATTGTCCCAGTTTTGAACAGATCCTGTCTCCAACTTGTCACAGTTTTGAACTGATCCTATCTCCATTTAGCCAGGGTGATATGGTATTTTGACCAGATCTATGTGAAGTGTCAATCCCTGTTGTTGCTTGTTTATGAAAATCCCCATCTGGAAAAGATGTAATGAGTTTACCAGAAAAAAAAGGTTTACATTTTCAGAAGAAGAAACAAAGGAGGTTTTCCTAGAGTTATTGATAAGGTCATCATTAATTTCTTTGTCTTATAACTGAACATTTTCTTCAGATCTTCTTTTTTTTATATCTCATGCAGCAATTCATATGTGAAAATGTCTTTTTCTTGAAATATTTTCACTATCTTAGCCAGAACATTACTCTTATTTTTCAAAAAAAATTTTATGATACTAATTCCTACTGTATGAGATCTTATTCTTTTATTATTTTACTTGTCATTTCTGTCTTCCCTCCCCTATCCTCCTGTCTGCCCCTCCTCTACTAGAAAATAGTCTCACAACAACAGATTTTATTCAAAGTATTTCCAACTGTTATTTTAACATCTAGATCAGTGCCTTACATGTGAAAAGTGTTCAATAAATATTTGTTGAATGAATATTTTAAACCCTCCTAATTCCAGATATCTATTCTACATTTCCTTTATATGGTTATTCTTTTTACTCATGATTTTCTGAAGTCTTGGCATTTAGCCATCTCTTCCTTTCATCCTTTATTCTCTCCTAGGTGATTTCATTTAAGCCAATGGCTTCAACAGCCTCCTCTAT
The DNA here is from genome assembly GCA_963574415.1 of Tarsius wallacei. Taxonomy (NCBI): domain Eukaryota; kingdom Metazoa; phylum Chordata; class Mammalia; order Primates; family Tarsiidae; genus Tarsius; species Tarsius wallacei. Next base: position 7,819 of record CAUYQG010068752.1, read on the forward strand.
GTATATTATTTAAAAATTACTATTTCTCACTTATTTACTTTATTTTAGCTTCAGACATATATTCAATTGCTTCCTTGATTTGATATCTCTACTGGAATTTCTCAAAGATATTTCAGAACTCACCTTATAAGTTTCCTTTCATCATATGGTTTTCATTTGGTATTCCCTAGCTCAGTGATACTGCCATTATATAGTTATACAAGAAATCTAGTAACCTTAGCTATTTCCTTTCCCTCTAAACCCACTGCAATTTCAATAGATTTTTCATCTGTCCCTTTTTTTTGGTTTATCATCACTACCATGGTAATCTAACCCAGGATTATCTGTACTGGGAAAACTGCAGCAGCCTCTTAACTTCTCTGTCCATATCAGTACTTGCTTCTTTCCACATTTGTCTCCATTTTGCAGCCAGAGTGATGTTCACTCAAATCACTTCCTTTTACAGCCTTTACATTACATTCTTCTTGGGATACATAATCTACAGACCACTACATGTCATCGTTCCTACAACCTCCCTGTCTCTTCTAGAGTCCTACATGATTTCTTTGGTTTTGAACTGTCTTTGGCTTGGCTTAAAACTTCAAAGATTGGCCGGGCTCAGTGGCTCAGCCTGTAATCCTGCGCCTTTGGGAGGCTGAGGTGAGTGGATTGCCAGAGCCCACGGGTTCGAGACCTGCCTGGGCAACTTGGCGAGACCTCATCTCTACAATAAATCAAAAAATTAGCCGGGCGTGGTAGCGTGCACCTGTAGTTCCAGCCACTTGGAAGGCTGAGGCGGAAGGATCGCCGGAGCCCAGCGGGTCGAGGCTGCGGTGGCCGGGAGCGGCCACTGCACTCCAGTCTGGGCAACTGAGTGAGACTCCAACTCAAAAAAAAAAAAGAAGCCCTGGGAGACTAGGAGAATGAGGAAAAGAAATCACATTTTACAGACAGAGTAACACACGGCAAGAGGCAGCACTGAAACAAAGCCAGGGCCACCCATGTCCTATCAAACTCTTAGTCCCCATAGATAACCGCTGGTCCCTCGTCAGACAAGTGTGAGGAGCCCACCTCAACACTCCTGAGGAGCTACCAAATAAAGCAACCTCTGCCTCTCATACTAATATAAAGTATTGATCATCTCGCTGCAGGAGCCCTGAGACGGTCATCACTGGCTGCTGAGGCTGGCGGCGGCGGCTACTAAATTGTGTTTATGGGAAGCTTTTTACCTGAAGGGGTCATAATTCACTCTTGATCAATAACTGATCAATCCACCTGCTTTGCACATTGCAAATCCTCCAGATCCGTTCACAGACGAGAAAGAGAGGAAGACGATCTGTTTATTGGAAAAAGATGACAGAATAACAGGCTAATGCAACCACTTCGGCTGGTGATTACATAAGCTTTGATTCTTTTAAATTTAAGTGAAGTATTTGGAGTGATATGCTGAGTCCGTTAAAGTAAAAAAAAAAAAATGCTTTTTTGCTTTAAAGGATCCAGTAAGAGGGATCTTGTATTTGTTGAGCACCTCCTGGGTGCCTGGTGCTTTACAAAATGCTCTCATTGACCCTAACAGCTTGCAAAGGAGGTGGCATCACCCCCACTACCAAGGGGATCCCGGGCTTAGTGAGGTGAAGTCACCAGCTCAAAGTCAGTGGTGGGGATGGAGATCAGAAGCATTGTCTCCCAACAGGAAAATAAGTTAAGTCCAAAGGCAGCTAAGCTTGAAGAATCTGAGTTCTGTTTTGGAACAGGGACACAGTGGGACGGACGTTGTGGGGAGGGGGCGGGGCCTGGACTCCCGCTGCCAGAACTCCTCCCACCACTCCATGCAAATAGAGCTGCAGTAGACCCCCAGAAGGCATTAGATGGCCATTCAGAGTCCACAGATTCCCTCAGGCTACTGCCCGGCACCCCAGTCCCCCGTGGGCACTCCCTGAATGGACTCACCAGAATCAGCCTGGACAGACCCCTCCCAGCAGACTCAACCTAGCCTCGAAGCTTGAGTCCTCTTTCTCCCTTATCCAAACAACAACCAAGTTCCCACCCCCAAGCAACCCTTTGGGGCTATCTCTGAGCACTTTAATCCAGGTTTCTCCTTCCCTGGGGTTCTGGGGGCCCCTCCTGGCAGGTGGTCTGCAGGAGCTGGGTCCAGGCGGGGCAGCGCTAGGGAAACCTGCGTCCTGGTCCCCGGGCTCCCGGGTGCGGGCTCAGCTCTGGAAGGCCAGCAGCCCCAACCCTCTAGGTGCCTCGGCCCAGACCTCAAGACACAGACCCTCTGCCGTGGTCGATTGATCCTCTCTGGATCAGATGCCCCAGAGCTCCCCAGATGCAGCTCCACCTCCCACCTCACTCTAGTCACCCCGGTCCGTTCCAGCAGAATGTGAGTCCTCAGAGACAGGATGACGAGAGAAGGACGGAAACTAGGATCTTTTAACACGAGGAGTTTCACTCGCTGTGATGAAGCTTTCCAACTCGGTGGATAGACCACAGAGCAGAACAGCAATCTAACAGGCCTGAGAAGGCCGCAGTGGTGACAGTGTGCCAGGGATCAGGGACCTCACCATCGTCGGAATCAGATGAAGGAAAACCGTTTTCCGTTAACAACCTGTGCTTCCTGTTTTTTCACAAATTTGGTGAAGATTATTTTCCACCATTTCATAGCCAATCCATTTTCCCTGTTGAAGTGACTACCCAGATCTTGGAAACAGTGACTGGAAGTGACTATTCAGCCTTTCTAGAAACTGTCTATATGTGGGTCTCTAATAAGCAATTGCACATGGCATTGATCATCAAGAAATCCCACGGCATTGGCTCAATTAGCCAACAGTTAAAGGCGACATATTGTGTTACATAGTCTCTCTCAGAGTGACAGATGTCTGCAGTAAACATAAGGAAATTACCAGCAGCTGGGTTGGGCAGCAAAGGCCAAGCCCAACCCACCAAGCTCTGACCCACGAGGTCAGAGCAGAAGCCAGTAGGCCCCAGTGCCCACCCTTCTGCTGCCGTTTCCCCAGGGAGTTCCTCACCTCCCCAGGGAGAGTCTTGGGGACTAGAAAACCAGGGTTTTCCCCAAATAGTCTCAGTCCGGTGGAGGGACCCCTTCTTTGCCGAAGACAAGGGGTGGGGGTGGCACAGATGTCGGCCCAATGACCTCTGTCTCTGGAATGCACCTGCCTTCCTGTGACAGCAGAAGAGACAGCTGTGAGATGACACCGTCAGTGATTTCTGGTTAATTAACTAAACATACACTGCCCGTAGCCTGTAAATATACACCACCTGTACCTGGTATAAGCAGGTGTCAGGATGAAAGTGCCGATTGTCCTACATTTACGTGTCCAAACCACTTTCCTTAGCAGCTGTTACTCCCTTTTCTCATCCTTAAGTTGAGTGAATGTGTGGCTCAGCAGAAAGGCTCAGAACGACAGGCACACGGAACCGCCAATTTAGATAAACGACAGAGTTCCCGGATCCTAGAGACACGCCTCCCAGCGCCTCTCCAGGGCCTAAGGAGCTGAGGAGACTGGAGGGAGGGCTCAAACTGTTTCTTGAGTCAGGACAAAGTAAGTGTTTTTATCGGCTATGCATTTCCCCAGAGACTGCTTGATGTTTAGATGGTGTTAGGATTTGAATGTTTATGTCCCTCTGAAACTCACATGTTGAAATCTAAACCCCAAAGTGCTGGCACTAAGAGGTGGGGCCTTTGGGAGGTGATAGGGCATGAGGGTGGAGGGAGCCTGTGTGTCCCTGCTGCCACGTGAGGACACCAGACAGGGCCATCTATGAGGAATGGGCCCTCACCAGACACTAAATCCATTGGCGCCTTGGTCGTGGACTTCTCAGCCTTCCATTGTTCATAAATTACCCAGTCTAAGGGGCTTTGTTCTAGCTTCCCCAACAGACCAAGATAGGTCTAGAGGATCTGTCCTACGGAAAGAATCTGAGTGGCCTCATAGCTTCCTCCCAGGGAAGTGTGGTGCCGCCTGTTTGCTCCCACCACTCCCCTCTGTTCTGTGCCTTGACCCAAGAGGTTGGCCTTAGAGTACTTTGCCACCAGGGTCCCCTTGCTGGCTAGCCATGACTCCCTCGTGGGACTAGAGACGGCAGGCTCCAGGAGTGGCCAAAGACAGGAAGACTATGGTCATCCAAGCCACCTGTCTGGGCTGAGCAGGCATGTGCCCATCATTCAGATCCTCAGAAGGGAGAGGAGTCCCAAAGGAGTTGTGGGGAAGATTCTGGCAAAGACCAAGATTCTGATGGAGACCGAGATCGCCACACCTCCAAAGGAGGCACCTCTCCACCTCTCTCTCTCGCCTCCTTCAGCATCACCTCTGGAAGAGGCATTACACAGCCATTAGCACTTTGGACGTTTTTCTGGCTTAATTTCTCTCCCACTCAAATTTTTATTTTCTTCAAGTGTGGAGCAAGGGAGTCTCACACCCAGGCCCTCTTGGGCAGCAGATGCTGAGAAATGCTAACCGCAGGAGCTCAGATCCCCTCCTAGGTTGGAAATCATATACCAAGAAGGCCCTTGTCCGGCTCTGAAGAAGCAGAAAGGATCGAGGATCAGACGGAACACGGGATAGTTTCTTAAGAGAAAAATGACATGTATTTATCAGCCACGTGCTCCCTGGAACCTGTTGAATGTTCAGGTATTCAAGGGTATATCTGGAATTAGCACAACTTTCCTTTTAGCTTTGCTGTTAAATGTAAAAATATAAACAAGACCCTCTAAGTTGCCATATGAAAAGCACTGTGAGTTCAGAGTAATAACACACAGCCTTCACTGGGTCTTAGACCCTGCATGTGGCTGATATTCCAAATCCCTCACTTTCCATCATGTGAGTATCTCAACTTTGAATTCTTCCTCAGAGCACCCAGCCACCAGCAATAAGGATGGTGCTTCTACGTAAAGAGCTGAGTTAGGGGACCCCGGCATGATTCTCCCAGTGCTTCAGCAAAGTCCCTTCTCTAGCAAATGTCCATCAATAGAAAATACACAACAGAGGAGTTCCCAGCAGAAATTCCTGCTTCCATCGCTGGCCCTGGTGCACAATTGAGACAATGCAACCGTATACCCAGTACCGTGCTCAGCCTTGCCGCGCGCCACCTCATGTCGGTTTTACAAGCCCTGCAAGGAAAGTGTGATTGTTTTCAGCTTATAGGGGGATAAGGAAAGTGAAAACTAGGGAAGTCACTCGCCCCAGGTGTTGTCAAAGAGGGGAGAAGCTGGAAGTAAACCCAAGGCTCCAACTACACACATCCAGCTTCAAGTCGCCAGGTATATTTTGAAAACTGACTACGTGCCAGGTGGATGCTAGTGTGAAATGGACAAACAGCAGGAAAAGCCCCTGTCTCTAAGCAGCTGACAGCCCCTCACCCAAAACATGCATAAGACCTTACACAGAGTCCCTTATCTCCCACATGGGCCTTTCACTGAGGTCCAGGCTGTGCCCGGAAGGCCAGGGTGTCCACCACCAATACAGCAGCCCCTCACCTTTCATTTCAGACCAGCATCAGTAACATTGAGCTCATTTCCAACATTTTCACAGGAGGGAAAGCTAGACTTCTGCATGAGCTGTGTCTAGTCCCCAAAATAAAGCTCTGGTCCACGTAAGGGGCCTATTTACAGACAACACATGAGCCATGACACTTCACACACTATCTGAATTTACCTTGACACATGAGGAAAGTGATCCCTATTCCAGCCGATGCACACTGTTTCTCCCTGATGCTTTTCAGAGGTTTGGATCTATGAAACAGTGCTTGGTATGGGGGTGGCCTGGGGTGCACAGGCAGCTCTAGTCTGAACTTGCTCTCAAGTCTGGCTCTTTGAAATTGTGTCCACATACAGCAAGACAGAGTGGAGAGTAGAATGAAATAGAATGAAATAGAAGCCTCAGACGGACATTTTCAAATAATGAAAACCAGAGGTTGCCAGTGAGGATCCTTTCCACTAGGGTCAGAATGCAATTACTCTGCCTCTCTCCTTGCCCAATTCCACGTAATTAGTCTCCACCACATTGTCTCTTTGGATTCCAAAGACTGAACATTGTGCCACAGACCCCAAGCCACGAGCTCTTTGCCTCCGTGTGACTTATAATTTCATTGCCTGAACTGGTTGTCGTGAAAATTAAGCAGTCATTTTAGGGGCCTTCAGGAAAGCAGTCACAAGCATGTCTTCATGCTGCAAGAAACTGAAAGAGAGAAAATAGCAAACAGTGTGCATGTGATGTCTCCAGCACTGCCAGAATGCAATCCCCACCCCACACACATACACACACACAACTGTAGACTCACTGCACACTTTTCATTGTAAAGATGATTTCCCCGAAGTATGTTTAAGCTGGAAAGATTTCCTACAAGCTGGTGAAAAATCGCTCACTGCAGGAGATCCAACTTATTGGCAGAAATTCAGCAACCCAACGTATTGGTAACTAGCTTGATAATGAGTCTCTTCCATGCAAATTGGTTCATTATTATCCATTTTTGTCAGCTTTCAAGTGAGTCTCTATCTGCTTCCCCGTTTTGTCCCAGGTGTCAGCATGAGGCGACGGGGAGTGTCCAGACCCACTTCCCATGCCGGGTGCCTAAGACCCCACACCTCAAGAAGGAGGGAAAGAGTGGTGATGACAGACTCCCTGTCATTAGAGCTCTGAATTTAATGTTCAGAACAGAGAGATGTTAAGGAGACTTGCAATGAGGTGTTATAAAAACCAAGTTTGATGGAAGGAGCTGGCACGTAATGCAAATGAACACTTTGTCCCATGATTCATTGCTATCAGGAGAACTAAATTTGTACAGCCCAGAGGAGAGATGACTAATGGGAGGCATAATAATTGTCAATTTATACCTGCAAAGAATTAATCAAGAGGCCCGGAGGAGACAGCGCTCAGCGGCCACTCCGGGTGCGTGTGCTGGGGGTGGGCAGTGCAAGGAGGAGCCAGAGAATTAGGCTAAATAGCAAGAACGACTGTAATAACACCGAGGTCCATTAGGCAGAGACATCGCCTCCACTGCAGGATGCCCGGGATCATTACCCGAGAAACCTGCACAAAGGCAACCCGCAAAACAGATCTCTGCGAAGCTCCGCAGATTTGATGCTGCATCTGGAAAACTTTGGGGTGAGATTTCTCATCCTGGAGCTCCTTCTCAGGCAGCTTTGAGAAGCCTTCTTTGCTTTGTTCAGACAAAACTTCCTTCACTCATTCAATTAAACACATCGCACAGCACCAGCTGCAGAAAAATCCCTGTGTCCTGTGCCATGGGGGCAGGAGAGGCAAAGAGTTTCTCTTCATAATGGTCAGCAAACATTTCCTGAGCACCTGCTGTGCACCAGACAGTGAAGAGGGCAGCATCCCTGCTGTCATGAACTTGCTTGCATCCTACCCTAGGGAGAGAGGGTGGCAGCAGGGCAGGCAGACCCACAGGACAGCAATGCTGGTAAGTCCAGGCTTCAGATGACACCCATAGAGAACCAAAACAGTGAGCACCTCTAGTCCAGGTTTGCACAGAGCAGACCCTCGATAAATCAGCCTCCTTTCCTGTAAGGGACAGGCAATTACCCAAAAGTGGTTGGAGAATTCTGAAAACCTAAGAGGCCTCTCGCCTCCTTGCTAAGCCTCTTCATTCTATCAGCCTGGTCACTCCACAATGATGGCTTGCAAACAAGTGGTCTGAGACATTTAGTAATGTTTAAATCAATTGCCAATGTTTAAAACTCTAGAGCTATCCCAAAACTTTAGATGTAAGACATCTTTTGAAGAATTGACCTGTCAACACCAGACCTGCATCCTTGACTGCCATCCGTCGCCTGGGATTGGGCAGTTCCTGCCCCTTTAAGCTGGTTAGTTTGCCTCAGTCTCCACTGCTCCCTTTTGTATTGTAGCTGGCCTGTTTTATGCTCTCATTTTCCCAGCTCAGTTTCTGTGGGAATTTAAATTTTTGCCACCGTGAGATAAATGAGGAGAAGTGCAAGGTGGCCAGCCTGTGTTAACTTAGGTTCCAATGTCTCTAGCCAGTTGCAATTCAGTGCTTAAATTTGAATATCCTCAATGAACTGTCACTAAGAACACACTTCTGTTTTCCAAAGCTGCAAGCAAGTATACAGCTCCCCTGTATCCCTACACATAGGGCCCAGGTTCTGGATTCTTCTCCTGCTCACTGGAAGCATGAGGTCTGTCACTGCAGACAAGGCTGCTTGCTCCCTTCCATTTCCAAAACAAGAGCATCACCTGATCGGCCTCTCTCTTGGCCTTGGCTGTCGGAGGCTGGGAGCCCCATCTAGCAGTGCTCGGCTGCCTGTCACGGTCCAGCTCCAGAGTTTGTCGCAAACCCTCGCCTTCCCCTAACTGATTTTTGACCTGTATTGCTGACAAGTGAGTTTTGCATTTTAAAAAAATATTACAAGCTGTACCCAATCCTTCCTGAAAGAAGCAAAACGGAGAACTGGAACAGCAATGACATGCAGGAAATGAATGGCAGAAGAGAAGCGGTGGTGGTCCCTGCCCCAGAGCTGGGAAGCAGTTGGACGACAAGATGAGGCAAGATGCAGGCCACTGGCAAACAGGCAGTGAGCAGCTCATGGAAGCAAGCACAGCACAGGAGAGAGTGGATGAGAGCCTGGCTGATATTATTCATCCGTGCAACACACAGCGATGCCCACGGGGGCCTGCACGGTGGGAGTGCGGAGGACAGAGGGAGGAGTCAGACCAGGCCTGCATCCTTCAGGAGTCCAGGAGAAGAAAAATATTCTTTACAAAGGAAGCTTATATATAGCTGCTACCAGAAGGCACCCTGCATCTCCCTGGTCACCAGATGTCAGCACAGTTGCAGCAGATGAGACCCTGTGCTTGCCAGTGTTCCACATCGAGTGTGGACTGCAGGCTTCTCCAAAGCCCCAAGTGCTGCCTAGCTGTGCACAGTCTCCCCCAGCAAGTACAAAGGAATCCACACCTGGGGGCAGCCCCAGTCACTGGGAAATAGAGCCCCACCCTCTTGACCTCCTGGTGGGACGGTTCTGAGGCAATTCTACCCCGCTCCTTAGATGATCTCAGCGTTGGGGTCCGAAGCACACACTTAGCAACCCACTCTCAGCACAGCCTTGAGGCAAGATGCAGGCCACTGGCAAACAGGCAGTGAGCAGCTCATGGAAGCAAGCACAGCACAGGAGAAAGTGGATGAGAGCCTGGCTGATATTATTCATCCGTGCACCACACAGCGATGTCCACGGGGGCCTGCACGGTGGGAGTGCTGAGGACACACTTGCCTTTTTCATCCCACTTTCTCCATTTCCCCGTTCCTGCTTCCTGAAACCACCTCTGAGAGAAACTGCCTGCACTCGTTTTCAAAACCTGCTTTGGGGAACCCAGATGAAGGTGGTGCTGGAGGAGTGTACCTGAGACTGGGTGGTGACCTCAGGGATCCGGGGAGGCACCAAGGACCAGGAGACGTTCCTGCTGGGAAAGGCTTGGGTGGACAAGCTGGGAGGGAAGGGCAGGCGAGTAGAGGACCTTCCCAAATGGAGGACCCAGCATGAGCTGCAGAGGGCAGGTCCACAGCCGGGAAAAGGAATCGCAAGTGATTCATCTTGGCAAATCAGGGGCTGGACGATGAGCCATGGAAAACAGAACTGGCAAAGTAGGGTGGGCCTTGATCTCCTGAGGGCTTGGACATCCTATTGAGAGTATAGACTTCATTCCATTAATGGTGATGATGATGTGATTTGGGGAGGCCGTGGGGGAGGCCGGGGGGCTGGAGGAGGGGTGGTGTCAAGGGCTACCTGGGAAGGGAGGGTGGGCCCCATGACCACAGCTGGGCATGCATTTCCACGATGTGGCCTCAGGACGCGGGGGCAGTCTGTGTCCAGGTGTGCCAGGACAGGGCACTCCTAGAGTACCCATATGGAGGGCAAGTAAGACACAGCTCCAGAGCTCATGGACGAAGATTCAGAACTGACGGAGCAGAAGTCATGGTCCTCAGGCAGGCCAGAGGAGCCGGTTAAGTCCCCAGGTGGGAGGGAGGTTGTTTGGACAGATCCTGGAAGGGCATGTCCCACCACCCCATAGCCACGTGGGCTCCTCAGAGGTGTGCCACATGCTTGCTGTGAAGTCATCTGAGGGGGTGGCTGAGGGTCTGAAAGGCCAGCACAAACAACCCCAAATACAGTTAAAACAAATAGCAGAACTTTAGAAGTGGCTCGGCCACTCACACTTCATCCGCCCACGTGACATCAGATGACCACCCTGGCTCCTCTCTCCATCGGAAGTGACCACGTTTTGAAGGAGCCTGATTGTGTGGCCACACTGAGGGGCAGTGATGGAAATGCGGCCTGGGACCTGAGTCCAGGGTCGTCTTCTCTGACTCTGCCTGACTCCTCCATCCCCCTCCTGGCAGCTGAGGAGCCTGGGTGTCCACAGCTCCCATGTCCTAGGGTGACATTGGGAGCTTCCTGTTAGATCTTCCCACATTCACACACGCCTGTTTTCGAGGTGCTTTCTCTTCAATAACAAAGTTCTTACTTGAGGGGGAGGGGCCTTTTGTAAAGTGTCCTCTAAGGGATGCAAATTCCGCAGGCCGTGAATAGGTATTCCTTTAAATAATGATAGCATTTGCCATGAACCGAATGCTTATGTCCCCCCCAAATTCATATGTTGGAATGTTAACCCCCAACGGGATGGTATTAAGAGGCGGGGCCTTTGAGAAGTGATTAGGTCATAAGGGTGTCTAAAAAGAGACAGAAGAGTCTTCCTCTTTCTGCTGTCTGCTTTCTGAGGACATAATGAGAAGATGGCTGTCTGCAAACCAGGAAGCAGACTCTCACCTGACACCTTGATCTTGGACTTCCCAGCCCCCAGAGCCATAAGAAATGGTAACTTGTTATAGCAGTCTAAACGAAGACAAATTTTAGACAGCTTTGGGAAATGATCTGTTGAACAAAATTAAACAGGTTTCTTTACTATCGGGTATGTAGGAGTCTTCAATGTACTCAGGCTTAGCTATACAATTTGTGGGGCCTGGCATCAAATTAAAATGCAGGTCCATTTGTTCAAAATCAGTAGGAATTGCAAGACAAAGACACCAGAGCATGACTCTAGCCACTGAGCCCTCCCAAGTGAGAAGCCCTGTGAGGCTGCACATATCCCGCACCCTCGTGGCCAGACCTGCAGGACACGCTGAGTCGCTGTGGGTCACTCAAGGCAGAAGAGGGGCCATGCCAGGGTCACCCGTGTTCTTCATGTATTCAGCCATGGATTCCACTCCACAGAACACACTCAGGGAAATCCCACTTAAAGCTAAATTATCATTTTCCTTTTGTCTCCAAGCTTCAACGTGCAGGGAAAATGAGTAGTTTACAAGGAACCTCATGGGACAATTGTACAGAGAAAGAGAAGACCCTTTTTCATCTGCTGGATCCTTTTTATCTAATAAGTCAGTCTGAGTTTTTTACTTTCAGATTTTTTTTAGTAAAGTGAGGTTCACTCATGTAGCTTATACATTTGCACAAATCTCAAAAATAACTAAACAGGTACATGCAAAAAAAATAGTACAAATCCAAGCACTTTGAGAGCTTTAAGCCCTGGTCCTGTGGGCTTAAAAGAGAGTCCATGGTACCCCAATAAGGGAAGTGGTACCCTGATAAGGGAAGTGGTGGCTGTGACATGCATTCTCCTCCTTGACATGCCATCTCAGCAGGTCTGATTCCTGCCTCTCTCTTTCCTGCTCAGTTTTCATGATGGAACTCTCATCACTGTGTGAGAAGGCACAGAAGGGAAAAAGAAAATCACAATCTTAAGGGTGACAGCCCTGAAATGTTGAGTTTAAAAACTGCCTGGGGATGTAACTTCACAGCCATGGCAAAGTAGATGCAAATACTTATTAAAATTTAATGCAAATTCCCTGGCAAATTTCCCCACTCACTACTGGCACCTAGTGAGGCCAGCAGTTCTTGGATGGGCAGTCCTTGGACGACAGGGCCAGCTCTCCTCCTCTTGACTCCTTCCACGGTACCCAGAGTCAAGCTCCAGAAAGTAGGATACCTGCAAAGAACAACTCCCAGAGGAGGATGTGTCCTCAGGGACATCTTTCCAGAGGCACTGCCAGTGGGAAGTCTTCTGCACATGTGCCCATGAGAGACAAGCTTCCTGCAGGAAGGAGATGGGCCTAGTGTGAACTCTAAGAAGAGGAGGAGCTGGGACAGCAGACGGAAGGAATCCTGAGGACTCAGGGTCCACTGCAGGAAGGAGACACAGCAGGGCACATCTCAGAGGACAGGGGACAAGCTGACAGTGCAAAAGCTTAAAAGGATGAGGAAGCCAGACTAGCTCTAGCTGGTAGAGAGGAGGGAATGGAGACAGAGAAAGTTCGGGTTTGCCTAGGGCTCCTCCTGAGAGCTCTGGGACCTCAAAGAGCCTGAAAGCCGGCAGAGGTTATCCTTAGCCTTGGCCTTCAGCACAGGGATAATGACTTACTCCAGGTGGCCTTTCCTCTTGCTCAGGGAGAGGTGAACATGAGGTCTCTTGGCAACGGCAGAAGACCCACGCTGAGAAGGAAGTCATTGCTGCCAGCAGCTTGGCATAGAATGTTGTACTTTTCTGCTGACTCAGCACAGCAGTGTGTTACTAAACTGGCCACAACAGAACCCAACTACCAGCAAAATGGCTCATTCAGAAGACTGGGCTCCCTTCTGTGGCCTCCGCTCTAGCGGCCTTGTTTCAGCACCTAGGAGAGCTCCTTCCATGGGTTGGAGACAGTAAGGGTGTGAGATGCTCCAGGAAGACACAGCTGAGTGGATCACAGAGGGAACTCCCCGACTGACAGCAAGACAAGAAGGGAAGGAGAACCCGCGCTCAGTCGAGTTCCTTTCTCTAAGCCAGCACTACTCAGCTGGGACACCCTTCCACCCGACATTTTTTGACAGTGTAAGACAAATGTGGTTACCACTTACCCAGCACCAACTATGTACTAGGCATTGTGCACACATTCTCTCTAACCACTGCTACAGACCTGCAAGTTCGGTGTCAAGTTTACTGTCATTTCACAAACACAGAAATCAAAACTCAGAGTGGTTACGAATCCTACTTAGGATTACACAGAAAAAAAAGATATGCCACAGACCTGGCCCAAGATTGTGTTAGGGAATGCAAGGATCCTCCCTGTCCATCCCCAGAGGGGTATATAGACCTGCCCTGAGTGTGGTTTCATGCCCTTGTTAGAAAGTCATAGGAAAGAAGCATTTTCCACGTTGGGAGTAGGTGAAAAATATAACTGCAGCTAGGTATGGCAGCCATGGTTTTAGAAGACTGTGTGAAGGTTCGCTAAAGAACTATATTCTTGTCAGGGTGCAACTAAAGACCTGGCCACTTTCGTGCTCATGGGGAGAAAGAGAGGACAAAATGGCACCTCATGACCTTTGTGCCTTGTTGGAATACGTTCCCAAGCTCACCTTGGCACGCCAGGCCCTCCACAGACCCCACACCACTCCCAGGCACCTGTCCACCTTACAGTCCTGCCTGGTCAGGCCTGGTCAATCCAAGCACGACTTCACCGGCTGCAGGTCACCGGCTCAGAATGAAAGGGGCATGGGAGGGCAATCCGAGCCAATGGGCTTCAGCCCTGAGAACATCGTTAGAAAAGAAAGCCCAGTTCCCTCAGCCTGAGAACTGTGGGGCCCTGTGAGACGGCTGAGGAGTAAAGACAGCATGAAGGAAAGCAGAACCGATATGAAATTCTGGTGACACTGAGTGTCCGTATCCAGCTGCCCAAAGTCACATATTCTGGACTTTCCCAGTAATGTGAACCAATAAACTCTCCTTGCTTGAGTGTTCAAGCTTGGCTTCTATCAAGTGCAGGCAAAATGTCTGACAAATTGCCAACCAACCCCCCCCCCCGGCATTTGTTGTTTTTGTTTTTCCACACTCTAAATTCAACTTTCTGGGCAGCACAAGTCCTGTTACTTCTGTGACACATCTCCTAACCTCTCTGCTCTCTGACCCGTCACCAGGTCTCTGTGAATTCTGCTCCCTAGCCTGAGACCCAGAGCCTGCCTTCTCCACACCAACTACTGCACCCAGCCCAATGCCCGTCACGGTAGGCGCACAAAAGGGTCTGAAATTCATGCCTCCTAAACCTCCGTCATCCCCCACACACATCTAAAGCAGTGTATGATGGTCAAGCCAGAGACACTCAGCTTTTAGGAAATGAGACTCTCCAGACCCACCTGGTCTTACCTTCACACATACATGTCCTCGGAAAAAGAGACATTGGTGGCTAGGCATGTCACACTGGGTACCTGACCTTGTCTCTCTTTGCCAACAGAACAAGGGAGTAAATCTGAAGACCTGTAGAAGAAGACTCCCTTCAAAGGCCCAGAATGTACGTGCTGAAAATCACTGATCTTCCATCTGTAATGCACCACTTTCCCCTTAGGCTATGCCAGCTCCTGGCATTGCCATGCTCTCTCTTTAGGTGAGTCCAGAGATAACTGGGGAGGGGGAACGGAGGAAAGAGAGAATGCAAGGAAATTAGGGAAGGTGCGTGCCTGGAGATCCACCCACAATACATTTGGAGTTGTCAGTTCGTGGTAAATTATGCAAATTTCCATCACAAAGGATAGAATTGTATTCCATTACAATGGAATACAAATGAACTCCTTTGTGTGTACGTTCAATTTAAAGAAAAATATTAGGTAAATAACATCACAGGTGGTGGACTGATTACAATGAAGAGAGAAGCCTGGACCTTGAGGTTCGTAAACAACTGTCATCTTTCAGTAACCTGAAGTGAGTAACTTAACCTCTCTGAACTCCGGTTCTTTTATCTGTGAGACAACAATAATGCACCTGCTTTATCCACTTCTGAACTAGCAAAATGACCTAGATTCTGAGCAGTCAGAGGTGCTAGGGGATGATTTCTGAGCCTTGACCTTGAGCTACTACTAGGAAATCAAGGATCTGCCACTGTAGTGGAATGCTTGCTAACAAGGCTTGGTGGCATATCTGGGAGTCTGTCGCAAAAGACTGAAATTCATTAGCTTCAGAACGTTTTTCCCCCCAAATCTCTTTAATCTATACCACTGCTTATGACAGAAGGCAAAAATTCAAATGCTTTACAGGGTCAAGTGGCACCACGAGTGGGTGAAGACGGCAGAGTGTAAAGCAATAAGGAAGGGTGAAGACTGTGGCAAATGACTGCGTTGACGCCCATGCTGGATCTGAGGGGGAAGCGGCCCCTGAGCTCTGGTAGTAGGCTGTCGCGTGGGGCTAAGACTCGGTCTTGATCAAAGTTCCCATTTTTAAGTATGAACCAAGAGAGCTGATTTTCACACGAGACCTTCTTAAAATATCCTGTTTTCTTCATTCGACAACCAATGTCAAAACTTCTGAAACACCGTGAGAGCCAAAATAATGCAGCTGCAAGTGAGATTTCACCTGCAGCCCACCAAATTCTGTCTAGCAATAATGCATCCTTCCTCCACTGATTCCCTTTTAAAAGCTTATAGGCCACACTGATTTTAAGTGAAAAATAAAAACAACCCAACAAGTGCCTCTGATTTGAACAGGGGTTTTTCCTGTCACCCTGCACCTACACACTATTAACCCACGTAAGAAAGGCAGTGGTATTCACTAATTTCTAGCCCAGTAATCTTGCCTGGCTGTGTTGTTCCTGCATCTCTCTCTCCCAACCAGCTCGGCTGAACCACCCAGCCCTCCCAGCAAAGATCTCTGGAGATAAAGAGGAATATTGAAATGTAATTTACATGTTGTCCCAAGGTAAAATTGGATATTTCTGTCAATTCTTATTTCCTGAATTTTACAAGAGCTGCAAATTAAATGCAACACATACCATTGTTGCCTGCCTTGTTCTATGACAAGAAAGTCAGACTGCAGACCTCAGTGTGCCATTTGGAATGAAATATATTAATCAAGTTCCCCCTACACACACACACACACACACACATACACACACACACACACACACACACACCGCATCTACCATCACTTTGTCACCACCATCATACCCTTCACATCAGTTCGTCTCTTAAGTTTCAAAGGTGTGGGTCCTTGCTC
The DNA here is from genome assembly GCA_963574415.1 of Tarsius wallacei. Classification (NCBI taxonomy): domain Eukaryota; kingdom Metazoa; phylum Chordata; class Mammalia; order Primates; family Tarsiidae; genus Tarsius; species Tarsius wallacei. The sequence goes on from CAUYQG010068752.1 coordinate 23,865, forward strand.
TCTTTCCTGGACTCATAAATGAACTTTGGTTGCAAAAACTCTCTCTTCAGCATCTCTAGGGGAGAGGAAAGCTCTTTGAGAACCTATTTGGGTGGATGTTCTGATCCAGGCTCACATTTATCAACTAGGGGATAAAAAGAGGGTCACATGTTAGATTTCTGGATAGCGTTTTTACACCCTTCTTTATATCTCAATAAAAACAACAGCAAATCATCTTGAGAAATAAAAGATAAACAGACCTTTGACACAAATTCAAACACCTGGAGGTAGAACTACGGAAGCTGATGATTCCTGGCAAAGTTCGTGACACCCGTTCATGGAGGGTTTCTTGAGGACATCTTCACCTGTTAGCCCTGATAGCTCCTGTGTCCTCAGTGCCCAGTACAGTCCAGACCCTGATCACTAAAGGCAGGTACTCAATCAACATCAGAGTCATGAATGAGACTATGAGTCATAGGAAGAATTCTGAGAGTACCTTGCCCAGCTTACCTGTATCTCTATGGATTCATAATAATTTGGGAGTTGTGTTTGAACAAAGAAAGAAGGAATATAATTAAATAAACCTGTGCAAACTAAATTTTTATTTAATGAAATAAGATATAAGGTATAGGAGATATCTATCATATACATGTATATACACAATGTTTTCTGTATTTTATATGTCTACATATAAAACAAAATAAGACATATATGTACAGTAGAAGATAAAGATGTTCACCTGTCCGGCCAAAATTAGGAAGTTTGCTGAGATACTGTGTTAGTGAGGGTGTGGGGCCCAGGCACCATCTCTGCAGAGGGCAATGTCTCTGGGGCTACTCATTCTCCCCAGGACACACGACAGGATTGCTAATCCACCTGATCAACCAAATATAAAGGTGTCTTCGGAGAAAAAAAGTTGGAGTAACAGTGTATGATTCAGCACATTCGCCCTGGTGGCAACATCATTGCCGGGTACCATGGCGTTGGGACCCTGATTGCTCCGGACTGTGACTGTCCTGTCGTTCTGGGCCTCAGGGAGAGGATGATGCAGTCTTGAGTGACCAGAATTCACAAGGTATGTGAAGTTTTGACAAGAAATGTATCTTGCGATTTTAAGCCGGGGAGACTTGGCACTGCTTATGATCACTGCATGATCAAGCTTATTCTGACTGGCAGGAAGACCTATTTGGCAATAGCTGCTAGGATTTAAAATGTTAATACCTTGGATTCTGCAATTTCACTTTTATGAATTTTATACAATTTTTTCACACAACTTCTCTTGTATACACGTGCAAAGTAATATGTGTACAAGCATATTCATGTTGTGTAGCAAACGTTAGAAAAAATCCAAAAATTGGGAGAAAGATGGCATTGGATCTGGTAAGAGTGTGAGAGTCTCTGCATGGGTGAGTGCACAAAAAAACTAATCTACGTCTTTTTGCGTGCGCAAGTGGGTGAGTGAATATCGAACTGAGGGGAGACACGGGATCAGACACCTGGGGCTTCCTGCAGAAATGACTACAATTTGCCTCTGCTCTGAATCCAGCACCCTCTGCATGCAGAAAGATCCGCCATCCCCAGAGCATCTCTCAGGAAAAAGCTGAAGAGATCAGCCGGCATCTGGCCCACCTCACCACCTGTGGCAACAGGCCACGCATGGGCAGTAGGGACTGTGGAGAAAGCACGGGGAGAAAATTTGGAACTGAACCCCACTGGAAAAAAAACCATGAACCATCACCATTTTTCTCTGTCCCAAGATCGGACAGAGACCTACTCTATCTTGCCCAATTCTGAGCGGCCCGCATTCTGAGCAGCCTTCATCCTGAGACCAAGAGGTGATCTCTGCACCACTCTTAAATCGACCACCATTTGCCCAGAAAGGTACTCCAAATGCATGATACTGGAGAGACAGATGCCCTGCCCGACACTGGACCAAACACAGATGCGTGCAATCTGAGTGGGAGGCCTAGCAGCAGATAGTTTGGGAGCTTTTCCCAGGAAGATCTGGTGGAGCAAGCTGAACACTGACAGTGAGGGCCGCAGGCAACACAGGGAGGGAGCCTAAGGCAGACTCCCAAAGAAGCAGACAAGCAAGCCCACCCCGAGCCTGGACAGGGCTCCAGAGCCTTGCCACCAGGTCCCAATATACAGAGACTGGTAACTGCTGGGAAGGCAGCAATAACTCCCGGCAGAGAAACTGAGCAGGCTCTAGCGTTTGATCAGAGAACAGCTCCAGGACAGCCTCTGTGGAACAGCAGACCTGCATCTTGAGACCTGGTGCCGATCTCTGCATTGCATTGGGGCTGCTATTTATGACCTCAGAGAACACTGCCTCCTGTGCAAAAGCCCTGGCGGGTAACAGCAGATGCAGAACCCCAGAGGAGCCACCCTGCATCCTGAGTCAGCTGCTGCGTGATAGACACAGACAGTGGAACTGACTGAGAAGGAGGCTGATGACGGTATTGGTTTGTTTGATTATCTTGTTGGGTGGCTTTGTTGGCTGGTTGGTTTTCTCTTTTCTTTCCTTCTATTTCTCTTCCTTTGTTCTTTCTCTGTGTGTGTGTGTGGTTTTTTTTTTTTCTATTTTTCTTTCTGCTTTTCCTTTCTCCTCTTTTTCCTCTTTCCCCTCCTTTTCCTCTCTTTTCCCCTTATATCTTCTCTTGGACTCAGGGTTATGCAAGCACACCCACTGTAAGGTCATGTTGTGCAGAGACCGAGAGCGAGTCCCAGCTGTCCCATTCACCAGATAGCAAACATTATGACCTGCCAATAGGTTCTGAACCCTTGAAGCCCCCCTCATCCCCTAGTAGGTGCTCAAAATTGTAAAGAGACGGCACAACGCCTCCCTCCCAGTCCCACTTCGTAATTGAACAAACCTGGACCCTCGGCTCAAGGAAGGTCAAAAGGTAGAGCAAATATCAGAAGGAACTGCTTCTCCATTTTCCACTAAGCAATGGAATTAAAGAGAAAGTTAGGAAAATGGCTACAAATGAAGAAAAACCAATAAAAATCTGCTGGTAACCAGGGCCCCAGCAAAGAGCCAGTGCTAGAAAGAACAGTTACTGGGGCACAAACAATGGCTGTCTCTGAGAATGACAGTACCTCCAGAAGATACATATGGAAATCAGAGAATAGTTGGAGAGAATGACTAGAAATCAAGAAATGCAAAGGCAAAAACTTAATGAAATTGCAAGAGCTTGACAAGCTTAAGAAAGCATACTTAGAAATAACAGAAATAAAGAACGACATCCAAGGAGTAAATGACAAACTGACAAGCTTGGGAAGCAGAATTGACAAAGCAGAAGAAAGAATCTCAGAGCTGGAGGACCAAAATATGGAATTAACCCAAGCTATTCAAAATACAAGAAAAAAACTTAAGAAGGAAGAAGAAACTCTCCAAGAGATGTGTGATTTTATCAAGAAGCCAAACCTATGTCTGATCAGAATACCTGAAATAGAAAGAGAAACAGAAAACACCCTGGAATAAACATTCCATGAGGTCATTCAAGAAAACTTCCCTCATCCGGCCACAGAGACGACTATAAAAGCACAAGAGATCCAGAGAAGCCCTGCACGACATCTTATGAGAAGACCAGCACCTAGACACATAGTAATTCACCTACACAAAGTAGGTATAAACACAAAAAATCCTAAAGGCAGCAAGGGAAAAAAGGTCAGACTGCCTACCAGAGAAGGTCAATCAGAATTGCTGCAGACTTATCTGCAGAAACACTCCTGGCCAGAGAGAACTGGACCCCAATCTTTAAAGTTCTCAGAGATAAACAATTTCAAGCAAGAATTTCCTACCCAGTCAGGCTACACTTCATCAGTGAAGGAGAATTAAAATCCTTCCCAGACATCCAATCCCCAAGAGAATATGCTGCTTCAAGGTCAGCTCTATAGAAGATGCTTAAAAAGATGCTGTACACAGAAGAAAAAAGAAACAAAAGAAGGGCCATACACTTCACAGATCACAAGCAAACACAGAAGCAGCAGAGCACACAGCAAACATGTAAAAATGAAAACAAACACATACATGAACACAAAAGCTAAATGAAAACAAAATAGCCTTATAAGAGCATTATGATGGGGACAAAATCTCACATTTCAATAGTCAGCCTGAATGTGAATGGATTAAGTGCATCATTGAAAAGACATACGATGGAAAACTGGATAAAATTCCATGACTCAGCAATTTCCTGCCTGCAGAAAACTCATCTCACCACAAAGGATGCTCACAGACTCAAAGTCAGAGGATGAAAACAAATTTCCAGGTGAACAGATCACAGAAGAAGGCAGGCAGAAGTTGTGATCTTAATATAAGACACAGCAACTTTGCGCTACCAAAAATTTTAAAAGATAGAAAGGACACCACATAATGATAAAAGGTTCAATCCATCAACATTTCTATCCATCCTAAACATATATGCACCAGAAACAGGAGCACCAGCTTTTACAAAGCAGCTAATAAGTAAACTAAAAAAAGATATTGACTCTAACACTATCATACCTGGAGACTTAAATACCCCACTAACAACCCTAATAGATCATCAAGGCAAAAAATCAACAAAGAGATCTGGAACCTCAACTTGACACTTGACCAAATGGACTTAGTAGATACTTACAGAACATTCCACCCAACAATGACAGAATATACATTCTACTCATCACCACACGAAATGTATTCCAAGATTGACCACATCCTCAGCCATAAATCATGCAGAAACAAATTTCATAAGATCAAAATACTACCATGCACCTTCTCAGACCAAAGTGGAATAAAAATAAATAACAACATCAACAAAATTCCCCCAAAACCCATAAAGACATGGACACTAAACAGCATGATGCTGAATGACTACTGGGGCAACACAAAAATTAAAAGATTTCTGGAAAAAAATGAAAATGAAGAAACCTCTGGGATGCCCTAAAAGCAGTTCTAAGAGGGGAATGTATATCTCTATGAACACATATCAAGAAAATGGAAAGATCACAAGTTAACAGCCTAACAAATCACCTAGGAAGCTGGAAAGACAAGACCACAAAACTCTAACGTTAGCAGAAGAATCCAGATCACCAGAGTATAAGCCCAAATGCAAGACATGGAAGACAAAAATATCACATAAAAAATCAACAACACAAAAAAACTGCTTATTTGAAAGAATAAACAAGATTGATTGACTCATAGCCAGACAGATTAAAAAAGAGAGAGAAAGAAAGCATAAATAAACACAATCAGAAATGCAAAAGATCAAACTACAACTGAACCCGAAGAAATACAAAATATTATCAGAGATTACCATACACACCTGTATGGAAAAAAATCAATAATCTAAATGAAATGGAGGACTTTCTGACATCATGCAGTCTCCCAAGGTTAAAACAAGAAGACATTGAGACACTAAATAGAACAAAAGCTCTGGAAATTCACTCTGTCATAAGAAAACTACCTGCAAAAAAAAGCTCTGGACCAGGTGACTTTCTAGTTAAATCCTACAAAACCTACAAGGAGGAGCTGATACCAATCCTATTGAAAGTACTCCAGGCAATTGAGAAAGATGGAATTCTCCCCAATTATTTTACAAAGCTAACATCACACTGATACCCAAATCGTGTAAAGCTCCAACAAAAAAAGAGAACTACAAGCCAATATCCCTAAAGAAGATAGATGCAAAAATTCTCAACAAGATTCCAGCAAATGAGATCCAACAACACATCCCAAAAATCATCACAATGACCAAGTAGACTTCATTCCAAGGATGCAGGGTTGGTTCAACAACTACAAGACCATAAATGTAATTAAATACATCAATAGATGCAAAAGCAAGAAGCACATGATTATATCATTAGATACAGAAAAAGCTTTTGATAAAATCCAGCATCCCCTCTAGATAAAAATCCTCAAACACCTAGACATAGAAGGAACATACCTCAAAGTAGTAAGCCCCATCTATGATAAACCCATAGCCAGCATATTGCTAAATGGACAGAAATCGGAAGCATTTGCCCTGAAAACTAGAACAAGACAAAGCTGCCCAGTCTACCCCTTCTATTCAATATATTGCTGGAAGTTCTAGATAGAGCAATTAGACAAGAGAAGGAAATCAGGGGTATCCAAATAGGAAAACAGGAAATTAAGTTACCCTTGTTTGCTGAAAATATCCTATACCTCGATAACCCAAGAGAATCTGTCGAAAACCTCCTTTCACTGATAAAGTACTTTGGCAAAGCCTCAGGGCACAAAATAAACGTGCAAAAGACAGTTTCATTTTTATACGCCAACAACAAACAGGTAGAGGACCAAATAAAAAGCACAATCTCATTCACAGTAGCCACAAAAAAAAAATTAAATACCTTGGCATCTTCCTAATCAGAGAAGTGAAAGACATTTACAATGAAAACTACAAAACACTGTTCAAAGAAATCCAAGAAGACACAAACAAATGGAGAAATATTCTATGCTCATGGACTGGAAGAATCAACATTGTTTAGATGTCCATCCTACCAAAGACAATCTACAGATTCAATGCAATACCCATTAAATTACCAACATTATTCTTCTCAGACCTTGAAATGACAATACCGAAATTCAGGTGGAAGCATAAATGACCACTAATAGCCAAAACAATCCTTAACAAAAGAAACAAAATGGAAGGTATCACACTTCCAGACTTTAAACTTTACTATAAGGATACAATAATCAAAACATCCTGGTATTGGTACAAGAACAGGCATATGGACCAAAGGGACAGGATAGAGATCCCAAAAGCAAGACCTCAATTTCTCAACCAATTCATCTTTGACAAAACCTCCACCAACAAACACTGGGGAGAGGAGGACCTATTCAGTAAATGATGCTGGGAAAACTGGCTGACCACATGCAGAAGAATGAAACAAGACTGCTACCTATCACCATACACAAAAATCAATTTCAAATGGATCAAAGGTCTAAATGTAACACCTCAAATGTTAAGAGTCTTAGAAAATGCAGGAAATTCCTTCATGGAAATTGGAATAGGCAACCAATTCCTGATCAAAATCCCAAAAGCCTATGCCATAAGAGATAAGATTGATAAGACAGAAATTGGAGTACCCATCAAAAAGAAGGCTACTGGGTCAATAATTACAGAGGGCCAGTTACTGGGGCACCATCAATGAAGCCTGTCAATTACTGAGGCATCTATCACAGATGAGGGTCAGTCACTGAGAGACCCATCCCACAGATGAGGGTCAGTCACTGAGGGACCTCATCAATCTGAAAAGCTTCTGCAAAGCAAAAGAAGCCAGCGGGAGAGTGGGAAGACAGTCTGCAAAATGAGAGAAAATATTTGCCAACTGCACATCTGGCAAAGACCTAACATCCAGGATCTTCAAAGAATTCAAATGTGCCTAAAGGAAAACAACAAACAGCCCCCATTAAAAAGTGGGCAAAATGCAAATAAAACCACACTGAGATACCACCTAACTCCAATAAGAATGGCCATCGTTAATAAAGCAAAAAACAACATATGCTGGTGAAGATACTGAGAAAAGGGAACACTTCTATTAGTGGGAATGCAAACTAGCTCAACCTCTCTGGAAAACAGTGTGGCGATTCCTAAAACAACTAGAAATCAACCTTCCATCTAACCCAGCCATCCCACTTCTGGGAACATACCCCAAGAAACCTAAATCATTCTACAAAAAAGATACCTGCACACGCATGTTTATTGCAGCATTATTCACAATAGCAAAACCATGGAACCAACTATGCTGCCCATTGACACTGGAATGGATTTTTTTTTTAAGTGGTACATACACACAATGGAGTATTATGCAGCCATGAAAGGGAACAAAATCACAGACTTCGCAGCAACTTGGATGGATTTAGAGTCTATCATACTCAGTGATCCATCACAGAAACAAAGAACTAAGTACCACAAGTTCTCACTCACGAGCCGACCCTGAACATTTACCATTCATTCTCTTTTTAGACTGTCTACTCTTCCTCAATCTGGATATTCCATGACTTCTTAGTTATTAAAGCATAAAGAATATGAAGAAAGAATCTGATTGGTACATTTTTGTATTTTTTCTTTTCTTAATTTTTTAAGTTCAGTTTAAAGATGATGGGTACAATTCAGATTTAAGTATGCGAGTGGTCATTGTACAGGTAAAGTTTGGGCCTCCTTAGGTCCCTACTTCTCCTGGTTTAGGGTGAGATATCCTTATTGATGTTATGTGCCCTCCCTCCCATGGCAGTTTCTGGTTATTACCAGTATCTTTTGTACAGTATTATAATAAATGTTCAGGGTTGGCTTATGAGTGAGAACATGTGGTACTCATGAGTGAGAACATGTGCATTCTTTGTTTCTGTGATGGATCACTGAGTGTTATAAACTCTAAATCCATCCAAATTGCTGTGAAGGCCATAATTTTGTCCTTGTTTATGGATGGGTAGTATTCCATCATGTATATGCACCACATTTTTTATCCAGTCCAGTTTTGATGAGCAGCACGGTTGGTTCCATGTTTTTGCTATTGTGAATAATGCTGCAATAAACATGCATGTACAGGTATCTTTTTTTATAGGATGGTTTGAGTTCCTTCTGGTATATTCCCAGTAGTGGGATCGTGGGGTCATATGGAAGGTTGATTTTTAGATCTTTTAGGAAGAGGTTGTACTAGTTTACACTCCATCCACAGTGTAGAAGCATTCCTTTTTCTCTGCATCCTCTCCACACATCTGTTTTTTGAGTTATTAACGATAGCCATCCTGACGGGAGTTAGATGGTGTCTCAGTGTGATTTTAATTTGCATTTCTTTGATGATTAGTGAGGCTGAGCATTTTTTCATGTATCTGTTGGCTACTTGTATGTCTTCTTTTGAGAAGTGTCTATTCATATGTTTGCCACTTTTTAATAGGGCTATTTGGTTTTTTCCTTTTGGCACATCTGAGTTCCTTGTGGATGCTGGATGTTAGACTTTTGTCACATATACAGTTGGCAAATATTTTTTTCCCATTCTGTGGGCTGTCTCCCGCTCTCTTAAAGACTTATTTTGCTTTGCAGAAGCTTTTCAGTTTGATGAGGTCCCACTTATCTATCTTATCTCTTATGGCATGGGCATTTGGGGTTTTGATCAGGAATTGGATGCCTATTCCAATTTCCTTAAGGATGTCTAATGTATTTTCTAAGAATCTTATAGTTTGAGATTTTACATTTAGCCCTTTGATTCATTTGAAGTTGATTTTTGTGTATGGTGATAGGTAGCAGTCCTGGTTCATTCTGCTGAATGTGGGTCAGACAGCTTTCCCAGTGCCATTCTCCTCTCCCCAGTGATTGCTGGTGGAGGCTTAGTCAAAGATGAATTGGATGAGAAATTGAGGGTTTGCTTCCAGAATCTCTGTCCTGTCTCTTTGGTTCATATGCCTGTTCTTGTACCAATACCAGGATGTTTTGATTATTGTATCCTTATAGTAAAGTTTAAAATCTGGAAGTGTGATACTTCCTACTTTGTTTCTTTTGCTAAGGATTGTTTTGATATTAGTGGTCATTTATGCTTCCAAATGAATTTCTGTATTGTCATTTCAAGGTCTGAGAAGAATAATGTTGGTAATTTAATGGGTATTGCATTGAATCTGTAGATTAGGATGGACATCTTAACAATGTTGATTCTTCCAATCCATGAGCATGGAATATTTTTTCATTTGTTTGTGTCTTCTTGGATTTCTTTAAGCAGTGTTTTGTAGTTTTCATTGTAAAGGTCTTTCACTTCTCTGGTTAGGATGATGCTGAGGTATTTCTTTGTGTGTGTATGTGGCTATTGTGAATGGGATTGTGCTTTTTATTTGGTTCTCTGCCTGTTTGTTATTGTTGTATAAGATTGCAACTGTGCTTGTGCATTTATTTTGTACCCTGAGACTTTGCCAAAGTTCTTCATCAGTGCAAGAAGGCTTTTGACAAATTCTCTTGTGTTTTCAAGGTATATGATCATATCTTCATTAAAGAGGTATAACTTAACTTCCTCTTTTCCTATTTGGATACTCCTGATTTCCTTCTCTTGTCTGGTTGCTCTAGCTAGGAGGCGTGAGAGTGGGCAGCCTTGTCTTGTTCTGGTTTTCAGGGGAAATGCTTCCAATTTCTGGTCCATTTAGCAATATGTTGTCTGTGGGTTATCGTAAATGGGTCTTACTATTTTGAGGTATGTTCCCTCTATGCCTGGGTGTTTAAGGGTTTTTATCTAGAGGGGATGCTGGATTTTATCAAAAGCTTTTTCTGAGTCTAATGATATAACCATGTGGTTCTTGTTTTTACATCTGTTGATGTATTTAATTACATTTATGGTCTTACCTATGTTAAACCAGTCCTGCATCCTTGGGATGAACTCTAATTGGACATGGTGGATAATTTTTGAGATATGTTGTTGAATCTGATTTGCTAGAATCTTGTTGAGAATTTTTGCATCTCCGTTCATTAGAGATATTGGCCTGTGATTCTCTTTCTTTGTTGGATCTTTACCCAGTTAGGGTATCAATGTGATATTAGCTTCATAAAATGATTTGGGGAGATTTCCGTTTTTCTTGATTGCCTGGAACACTTTCAATAGGACTGATATAAGCCCCTGCTTGTATGTTTTGTAGAATTCCACTGGAAAGTCGGGGCTTTTTTTGGTAAGTAGTTTTCTTAGGATTAAGTTACATTTCCTGGGTTGCTATTGGTCTATTTAGCGTCTCAATTTCTTCGTTTCAACATTGGGAGGTTGTGTGATATCAGAAAGTTCTCCATTTCATTTAGGTTATCGAGTTTGTTTCCATACAGGTATGCATAGTAATCTCTGATAATCTTTTGTATTTCTTCTGGGTCTGTTGTGACTAGATCATTTGCATTTCTGAATGTGTTTATTGGGATTTTCTCTCTCTTTTTCTTGTTCAGTGTGGCTAGGGGTTCATCAGTCTTGTTTATCCTTTCAAAGAACCAGCTTTTTTTTTTGTTGCTTTGTTCTATGATATTTTTGTCTTGTATTTGGGCTTTTACTTTGGTGATATGGATTCTTCTGCTGAAGTTAGGGTTTTGGTGGTCTTGTCCTTCCAGCTCCCTTTGGTAATTTGTTAGGCTGTTAACTTGTGATCTATTTTCTTGATGTGTGTTTGTAGAGATATAAATTCCCCTCTTAGTGCTGTTTTCATGGAATCCCAGAGGTTTTGGTAAGATGAGTCTTTATTTTCTTTTTTTTTTTTCCAGGAATCTTTTAATTTCTGTTTTGATTTCTGTGTTGATCCAGGAGTTGTTCAGGATCATGCTGTTTAGTGCCCATGCCTCCATGGGTTTGGGGGGAATTTTATTGGTGGTGTTATTTATTTTTATTCCACTGTGGTCTGAGAAGGCATATGGCAGTATTTTGATCTTATGAAATTTTTGTTTCTGCTTGATTTATCATTAAGTATGTGGTTGATCTTGGAGTACATTTCATTTAGTGATGAGTAGAGTGTATATTCCATGGTTGTTGGGTGGAGTGTTCTGTCAGTATCTATTAGGTCCATTTGATCAAGCACCAAGTTATGGTTCCAGATCTACTTGTTGATTTTTTGCCTCAATGATCTATCTAGGGCTGTTAGTAGGATATTTAAGTCTACAGTTATGATAGAGTTAGTCAATATCTTTTTTTTAGTTTACTTAGTAGCTGCTTAATAAAAGCTGGTGCTCCTGTGTTGGGTGCATATATGTTTAAAATGGACATTTTTGTTGATGGATTGAAACTTTTATCATTATGCAGTGTCCTCCTGTACTTTTTTAAATTTTTGATAGCTTAAAGGTTGCTTTGTCTGATATTAAGATCATGACTCCTATCTTCTTTTGTGCTCCATTCACCTGAAAATTTGTTTTCCATCCTTAAACTTTGAGTCTGTGAGTGTCCTTTGTAGTGAGATGTGTTTACTTGAGGCAGCATGTTGTTGGGGCATGCCCTTTTTTCCAGTTTGCCATTCTTTGTTCTTTCAGTGGTACATTTAGTCCATTCACGTTCAGGCTGATTATTAAAATATGATAGTTTATCCCTGCCATAATGCTCTTATGAGGTTTATGATGCTGTTTTATTTCCATTTTGCTTTTGCGTTCATATATATGTTTTCATTTTATGGGTGTGCTGTGTGTTTTGCTGCTTCTGTGTTTGTTTGTGATCTTGTGAAGTGCATAGTCTTTCTTTTGTTTCTCTTTTCTTCTGTGCACAGCACCTTTTTAAGCACCTTCTGTACAGCTGGTCTCAAAGCAACATATTCTCTTGGGGATTGGATGTCTTGGAAGAATTCTAATTCTCCATTGCTGATGAAGCTTGCCTTGGCTGGGTAGGAAATTCTTGGTTGAAATTGTTTATCTTTGAGAACATTAAACATTGGAGTCCAATCCTTTCTGGCCTGTAGTGTTTCTGCAGATAAGTCTGCAGTGATTCTGACTGGTCTTCCCCAGTAGGTATATTTACCTTTTTTCCTTGCTGCCTTTAGAATTTGTTCTTTTATACCTACTTTGTGTAGGCAAATCACTATGTGCCTAGGGGTTGTTTTCCTCCTAAGATATTTTGCAGGGGTTCTCTGACTCTCTTGTGCTTGTGTAATCATCTCTTTGGCCAGATGAGGGAAGTTTTCTTAATGACCTCATGGAATATTTGTTTCAAGGTGTTTTCCATTTCTCTTTCTGCTTTAGGTATTCTGATCAGATGTAGGTTTGGCTCTTGATAAAATCACACATCTCTTGGAGAGTTTCTTCTTTTTTCTTAAGTTTTTTTCATATATTTTGAATAGATTGGGTTAATTCCATATTTCGATTCTCCAGCTCTGAGATTCTTTCTTCTACTTTTTCAATTCTGCTTTCCATGCTTGTCAGTTTGTTATTTATTTCTTTGATAGAGTTCTTTATTCCTATTATTTCTAAATATGCTTTCTTGAGTCTGTCCAACTCAACTGCAATTTCATTTAGTTTTATCCCTTGTATTTCTTAATTTTTATTCATCCTATCCAATGATTTTTGGATCTCTGTAAGTACCTTATGAGTACCATCATTCTCAGAGATAGCCATTATTTGTGCTCCAGTAGCTGTTCTTTCAAGCACTGACTCTTTGTTGGGGCTCTGAAAGTTACTAGTGTTTTTCCTTGTTTTTTCTTTATTTGTAACAGTTCTTCTATCTTTCCCTATAAGTCCATTGCTCAGTGGGAGATGGAGAAGCAATCACTTCTGACATTTGCTCTGTCTTCTGTTCTTCCCTGAGCTGGGCCTCCAGGTTTGTTCAATTATGAAATAGGGCTGGAGGTGGGGCATTATGCTATCTGTTTACAATTGTAAGCACTTATTAAGTGGCCCACTGAGGGGCCACAAGGCTTCAGAGCTTACTGGTGGGTCACAATGCTTGCTATCTGGTGAACGGGCCAGCTGGAACTTGTTCTTCATTTCCACACACTATGACCTTACAATGGGTATGCTTGTGTAGTCCCTGATTCCAACATAGCATAGAAGAGAGAAAAGAGAGAGAAGAAAGAGAGAAAAAAGAGAAAGAAGAAGAAAGTGAAAATTTAAAAAAGAGAAAGAACAGAGAGAAAAGGAGGAAAGAAGAGAAAAACAACCAGGAAACAGACACACAAAGCAAAAAAACAAGACCAAAAAAGAGAGAGAAAACAAACAAAAATAAATAAGCCAACATCCAAAAACCCACCAATAGAGATTTCTCAGCTTTTGTATATATCTCTTTGAGAAGAGAGAGCGCCGTCTTGGGCAGGTTCTGCAACTGCAAGTCTGTTAATGCAGGTTCCTTCTTTGCTGTTAAAACTTGAGATGTCAGAATCTTCACTCCCTGTTGCCTGCAATTGACAACCGTAGTGCACCCATAATGGGGAGGGTGGGTCACTAGATTCAGTGTCTCCCGGGCTCTCTCCTCCTTCCTTCATCTTCCAGCATGGTCGCAGCTCCCACGGCATCCAGCTTATGACAGGGGTATGAGGCCCCCGGCCCCTACTCTGCTCTCCTGATCGCTTTCACTCATTGCTGGGGGTGGGGGGGGTGAGTCAGCTAGGCATTCACCATCCTCCTTCTCAGTCATATCTTCCATTTGTGGCCAACACTTATCAGCTGACTCAGGGCAGAAGATGGATATTCTGGGGCTCCACATTCACTACTACCTGCCAGAGCTTGTGCACTGGGGGCGATGCGCTCTGAGTTTGTGGAGAGCAGCCCCAAAACAATGCAGAAATCACCCCCTGGTCTTAAGACGCAGGTCTGCTGTTCCATGGAGATAGCCCTGGAGTACTTCTCTGCCCAGGCTTTAGAGTGGCGACTCGGTTTCTCTACAGACTGCTATTCCTGCCACAAATGGGGTCAGGAAAGATGGCTCCCTAGGGCCTTGCAGCCTAGCCTGATGCTAAAGGCGGTGGCGGTGAGTCCAGGCTCGGGGCGGCCTCTTCCCACTGCCTCTTCAGGTCTCTGCCTCTGGCTCCCTTGATGCACTCCCTCCATGGGCCTCACGGTCAGTGTCCAGCCTGGTGCTTCAGTGGTGGGAACGGCAGTCACTTCTGCAGCTTCTTCCTGGGAGAAGCTTTGCTGGTTTCAGAAAATGGCTCTCAGCTCCTGGGGTCTGGGAAGCACTAGGGTCCAAGCAGAGTGGCTGCAGCACCCGCTGTTCGCCTAGAGAGCCCTGGCCACTTGCTCCCGAGTCCCCACTCAGTCAGCCACTCAGACGCCCACTTACACGCAGGCATGGGCGCTGTTTAGTCCATAAGCTCACTCACTCACACAAGAACTCGTGAAGTCTGACTGGCTACACCACCGTCTTCCCACAAATTGATAAATGAGCTACACCACCATCTTCCCACAAATTGATAAATGAGATTTTTAAAATTTCTTTTTGGATAGTTTCTTATTAGTGTGTAGAAACACCTTTGGCTTTTGTATGTTAATTTTGTGGGCATCCTTGTCTTGTTTCTGATGTTATAGGAAAAACTTTCAACTTTTCACCACTGAGTATAATGTTAGCTCTAGGCCTGTCATATATGGCCTTTATTGCGGTGAGGTAGGTTGCTTCTATACCTAATTAGGTGAATTTTTATCATGAAAGGTTCTTGAATTTTGTCAGATGTTGTTTCTGCCTCTATTAAAATGGTCATGAGATTTGTGTCTTTTATTCTGTTCATATGGTATATCACATTTATTGGTGTGTGCACTGAACCACCCTTGCATCCAGGGATAAATTCCATTTGATTATTTGTGACAGCATGGGTGAACCTGGAGTACATTATGCTGAATGAAACAGTTCAAGCTTAGAAAGACCCAAATACTGCGTGATCTCCTTATATGAAATCTAAAAAAACTTGAACATGTAGAAGTCGAATGGTGGTTATCAGAGGCCAGGGGTAGGAGAATGAGGAAAGGAAAGGAAAGGTGTTGGTCAAAGAAGACAAAGTTTTAGTTACACAGAAGAAATAATATTTACAAGCACAGCAAGGTAATTATAGTTAACAATAATGTGTATTTCAAAATTGCTAAGACAGTAGATTTTAAATGTTCTCACCACAAAAAAAATGATAAATATGAGAGGTAATGGATACATTAATTAGCTTGATTTAATCATTCCATAATGTGTGTAGACACATATATATGATCAGATTTTAGTCAAAAATACATAAATTATTATTTTTCAATTAAAAGTAGAATAAATTTTTTAAAGAAATCATGGAACAAAGAAGGTACCCTGAAATACTTCTTGTGCATTGGCTATTTTAAAATCATAATGAAAGTTAAACCAATTCATCCACTCATGATTCCATCCATCCATTCATCTATTCGTCCATCCATCCATCCATTCATCTATTCGTCCACCCATCCATCCATTCATCCATCCATCCATCCATGCATCCATTAATCCCTTCATTAACCATTTCTTCATCTCTCCATTCATTCATTAGACATAAGAAGATAAATATTGGATAGGTCAACAACATCAAGAAATGTGAGCCTCATTCTGTGTTTGGCTGAGGGATTTCACCTAGAGACTAAGAGATACATGTAGGAAGTAAAAGTGTTTGTACTTTCGAGTCAGCTGGAGTTGGGCACAGTCATGTCACTTTTACAAAGAGGCTTGAGATTCGGGGAAGCTTCTTAACCTCCCAAGCCTCTCATTCCTCATCTGTAAAATGACCTAACTGACAAGTGTAACACAAAGACTCATATAACCCAGGACTAGAGGAAGGTCACATCTTGAAGAAGCACAGTCCAAAAAGAAATTGAAACCTTTACTCCCATTTTTCCCAAACATTTCAAGGGCTAGATCCCCATAAGAGGCAGTCCCTGCAGGAGGCTGGAAGGAGAAGCCTGGCTGCACCCTGGATGGTCTCGTCCTCTCTGCCTCTGCTCCCAATGAGGATGTGGTGACCAGGCGCTTCTGCTCTTCCTGGATGCAAACTCCTGCCCTGTTTCTTATGGTTTCTCCACACCCTGCCTATGGTCCTTAGTAAAATCTCTTTAAACTACCCTGATCTGAGTGCCCAAGTGTGTTCAGCTGAGCCCTGATTGAAAGAACTAGTATATGGCAGTCCCAGTGCTAGAACCTGGGGTTGCAAAGATGGGAAATAAACAGATTGCCACTTCACTCTACTCGAGTTGATCTTATGAGGAAAACGTAAATACTGCACCACAAAACTGCACCAGAAACTCCCAGGTGTACAATATAAATATAAATATGAATCAGCTGTGGCAACACGGAACACCCTTACAGAGGTGAGTTTGGGTGAGAGTCATCAAGGAAAAGCTTCTCAGAGGAAGTGATACTCCATGTCAGTCTTGGAGGGTGAACACAAACTCCCTGGGAAGACAAGGTGGAGGAAGGCATCTCCCAGAAAACACCATTTTTAGACGCACGACAGTACAATGCATGTTCGGCTATGTAGGTTGCTCAGACACCTGGGACCCCCGCTGGGGACAAGAGCAGCAGGGGAGGGGAGTGAAGTGATTCAGGGAGAGCGGCAAACTGTTTACTTTCTTTACTTTGCCAACCAAAGGCATATCTTTTGAGTTGCCATTTGCGATTGCTTACCATCAGAAATTAATCTTATAATAAAGGAAAGTCCTTTATAGCAAATCAATGTAGCCTTATGTCTGTAAGTACTACCTGACCTTGTTTTTCTCATTTTTCAGTAGTCTGGGAATCAGTTCATGGGCTGACATTTGGAAACCACTGATCTCATCTGATTCCACCCACAAGGAAGTAGGTCTTTAATAATAATAATAATAATAATTTTAAAGTTCATTTGTCTTGTTTACTGCCAGTCAGTAGACTGCTCCCCACAAACAGACCCATAACCAGTATTAAGTCCTGTCAGACACTTGGGCTCAGACAAAACTTGGTCCTGACACCATGAGGAAAAGCGCTAAAGTTCTCAGGTTATTTTTTCTGTAAGTTATTTGATCATATTTTCTACTCCTAATGAGTGTTACAACAAGCAGCAAATTGGTAATTGCAGCCATCTAAGAATAGACTCATTTGCAGGACTAATGACTCCCAAAAAAGTTAGATTTAAATAACATTACCAGTTGGCTGTCATTTGTGCATTCACGTTTGGTTGTGTTTTCCTTTAAGGAGAGAAAAATAGGCAAAGGAGAAATACCGACGTGGGGAGGGTCTTAGTAAATCAGCTCGCTCTCTCTCTCTCTTTCTCTCACCCCCACCAACCACCATTATTTTAAATGTGTTATGAGTTCTTTCTTGGTTTACATAGATAATAAAAGGGGGAGTGTGCAGGGACCAAGGTTGAGTTTGAACAACGTAACTTCCATGGAGTGATATCTTAACATGGCAGCGAGGTGCTAAAGTCATCACAAAAGGTGAAAATTGCTGTCAGAATGACCTCGGAAAACTTCCAGCAGATGCTGGAATGGATTCGGCCTCTTCAGTGAAACACCAGAATGTCGGTTTGAATTTAGAAGTCACTGTACAAAAAATACACAGACTTATGGCATGTGCCTTTATTTTTGCCAAGGCTAAGCCGAGGGCACCTACAGCAGGGCTGATCTGAAATGAGACCAAGGAGGGAACGGGAGGGCTCACTGCACCCAGTGCCCCCTCCGGGCGTGTTCGTGCTGCGTGGCGCCGTGGGGGAGGCCAGGCTGCTCGCCCTCCTCACACAGCTGGTTCAGCCTCTCTCCTCCCACGCCGCCCCAAGCGTGTTCCATGCACATGTGAGGGAGCGCCATTTGTCCAGGCAGTGCCAAAGAGAGAATTACCTTGACGGCATCTCCCACGGAGAGGATAGCTTTGATGAGAAAGGAGAAGTGATCTATCTAGGGGCCAAAAGACCCCCGTTCTACCTTCCCAAGTATCAGGGCGCAACCAAGAGAAGAAAGAAAAGGACAGCCGTCCAGGTCAGGTAAGCCAGCTGCTGGGGCCGCAGGGCACGCCTGGCCGCCTCCACCCACTCAGCCCAACTGTAGCTGCCGTGCCTTCAGGGGGAAAGTTCAACCCACGTTGCCCTTGAGAACAGAACTCTGCAATATGGGAAGCTTGCATTTGGGGGCGTTACTTTTTTTCTTGAAGTAAATCAAGTTTTGAAGATTTCCCTGGAAGGGCAAAATGGGCAAAACTTCCTTGAAAGCCAGAAGACACAAGTTCAAGCCCAAACCTTATCCTAATTTACCATATGGCCTTGGCCAAGCCTGCCACACTTGGGCCATAGTTTCATGCCACCTTGTTATCTTAAGCAGGGAACTTTCTCTTACCCCCTCAGCTCCAACGGCGGTGAATTATTCTAGAAGGTTTTTGCTAGTGTAAGCTTAATTCCAGGCTATTGCCTTCACCCAGGGTATGGAAGGAGCATTGACAATATCTGTGATGTGGGTACCTGGAAGCAGGAGGATGAACACTGTGACCTTTGGGGGAGACTTTGGAATCCCAGGGGTCAGCAAAAGGTTCAGCAATTATATCATTGTATAGTTCTTCAAAAATAAGACTTAGGGCATGTGCCCATATTTCCAACTACTCGGGAGACTGAGTGGGTCTCTTGAGTCCAAGAGTTGAAGACCAGCCTGGGCTACGTAGCAAAACCCTGTCTCAAAAAGAAAAAAAAGGAGGGAGGGAAGGAAGGAAGAAAATAAGGGAAAGCAGCAAGAAAGAAGAAAAACATTTTGCCTTTCTTACTGCTTTCCCTCATTTTCTTTTTTATTCTTAGTCTTTATGAGTTAAAAAAAAAATTAGCTATTAATCTACTAAACAAAGGAATACCAGT
>CAUYQG010068754.1:0-29412 GCA_963574415.1 Tarsius wallacei
GCGCCTGTAGTTCCAGCTACTCGGAAGGCTGAGGCGGAAGGATCGCCGGAGCCCAGCAGGTCGAGGCTGTGGTGGCCGGGAGCGGCCACTGCACTCCAGTCTGGGCGACAGAGTGAGACTCCAACTCAAAAAAAAAAAAAATTGACAAGTTCAAAAACTATCTTGTGCAGTGGGAAAAGCATCTCAACAGGTATATTGCATCAAATCAAATGGAGAGTAATTTGAAGATGACTGAAGGTTTTAATTTTTATTTCAAAAAATGATACTGAAGAAGTTTAAACATGTAAGAATATATACACAATTTTTTATAACGTCCTGTTTTTCTGGGTCCCCCCTTGTATTTAGAGGGATATACTACCGCATTCTTAATGCCGGGGAGAAACCCTATCTAGATTTAGACACAAATCAGCGATCCTGTTTCTCTGATCAACTGGGTTCCTGGAGCAGAGAAATCACAGCTTGGCCTTGAGTATTAATGTTTCCACCAACTGGCTGGGTCATCCTCCTGAGTCACTGTGTTTCTCTAGGTTTCAGTTTCATCTGTTAAAAAAAAAGTGGGTTGTTATAAATGATTTTTATAGTTTTGTTCAGCTGTAGAATAATTTTCTTTGGCATTCACCACTCTTGACAATTTGCTCCAGACTCCTTTCCCATCCTCTTGCTTGTTGCTTCAGTTCCTGTGTCCAGATAAGGTGACTGTGTTCCTTTCCATTTATCCATACTTTTTCTCCCCAGGGTCTTTGCTCAGGCCACAGACCTTCTTATCAGAAACGAGCTTTTTCTAATTTTTCCACCCCCAAGTGTTTCTCTATCTCTGGATCTCTCTGACATTAATTTGTACACTCTGTTTTTTGTTTTTTGTTTTTTTACTGCTGTTCCATTTATCGATCGCTACATTATAAACCTCCCAAAAACCTACTGACTTAAACAACAGCCATTTTATTATGCTCATAATTTTGTGAAGTGGGAATTAGGTCAGGCATGGTGGTGATGGCGTGTCTGTCTGTGATAACTGGGCCCTCTGCTGGGTTGGCTCTAATGACTGAGGTGGCTGGGATGGGGACATGAGCCTGGTTTCTGGCTGTCCGCTAGATTCCTTTGTTTTCTCCATGTAGCATATCTCTCTCTCTCTCTCTGTCTCTCTCTCTGTCTCTCTCTCTCTCGGAATTGGAGTCTCACTCCGTTGCCCAGGCTGTAGTGCAGTGGCACATTCACGGCCACCCCAGTGTTGACCTGCTGGGCTCAGGCGATCCTTCTGTTTCAGCCTTCCAAGTAGCCAGAACTATAGGCACATGCTACCACACCCGGCTAATTTTCTGATAGAGAAGAGGTCTCACCCAAGTGGCCCAGGCTGGTCTCGAACCCCTGAGCTCCGGCAGTCCTCTTGTCTTGGCTCCCAAAGTGCTGGGATTACAGGCTTGAGCCACTGTGCCTGGCCTCTCTCTTTCTTGAGTTGGGGCCTCTCTCTAAGGACAGAAACACATGGTTTATAGACAACAGGAAGGAGTCAGGATTAGCTCCTGCTAGCCCTTTTCTAGCCATGGGACTTGGGGCAATCATTTAACTTTCCTGTGTCCATATTTCCTCATCTACACATGGGTGGTAATATAACAGCACTTTCCTCATAGAACTGATATGGGGATGAAATAATGACATTGTTTGCAAATCACTTAGAAAAAAAGGCTACAAGTCTTTTTTTGTTTTTTAAACAAGCAACCAGCTATTATTGTTGTTGATTTAATTTATACCACCAGGTTATCATGCTTTGGGGGCAGTGTTGCCCAGAGGAAATGGAAGAATGCAAGTACTGTTTCTTCCTTTTTTCTTTTTCTTTTTCTCTTTCTCTATTTCTTTTGCCCAGGTTGGAGTACAGTGGGTTACTCATAGCTCACCACAGCTTCGACCTCCTGGGCTCAAGCAATCCTCCCGCTTCAGCCTCCCAAGCAGCTGGGACTACAGGTGTGAGCTACTGCTCCTCGCATTTTCTGAAATGAAAAAATATATATTTAATAAACTTTGAAGATGGAGGCAACTGGCTCTACAGTGCTCATTCAGGCACTTTCCTGTTGGCTAGAGACTTCTGAAGTCAGGAAGACCTAGGTTAAATTCTTTTGTTTCATCAAGTCTTCTATAAAGAGAGAATATAGTTATTTGGCTATGAATTACAATTAAAAAATCACAACCAAAAGCCTATGAAATACTGAAATGACCAGAAAAACAAGTGTAAGTAAACAAACCTATTTTAAGAATTCATCAAAAAATTGATGTGAAACAAAGAAAATGTCAATGTAGGAAAAAAGGCATAAGTAAAGGGAAGGATGAATAAACATTCGCTGAGATGCAAAAACCAGAGTGGAGAATGGAGCAAAAAGCAAAAGGAAAGACTGGAAAAAGGACCCAAAGCTGTGTTTTGATTTTATACAATTGACAATAGCATAAATACTACCTGCATTTTAAACACTAGGGCATCTTGCTGAAAAGATTTGTTCTTAATTGTCAAAAAAAAAAAAGCAACTAATGTGAACTCTTCTGTGAAAACAATATAAAACAAGTCAATTATACTATTTTAACTTTACAGAGAAGTGCCTGTAATGAGTTTACAATACATATAATCAACACAAATAGTTCCAAATTGCAGGAGGACCAATTTTTCTCCTGTGAGCTTATAGTTTTTGTTGGTTTTCTTTTCCCCACAAGATTGACTTTCTTTGGGGTGGCTGCAATAATCAAAAGGCATTCAGGAAGACAGAGAGCTCTGGCAGTGGATTTGTAAAGTCATGCATCACTAACAGTGGGGACACGGTCTGATTACACATTGGGTGATTCCATCGTTGTGTGAACATCATGGAATGTACTTAGACAAACCTAGAAGATACAGCCTCCTACACACCTAGGCTAGATGGAATCGCCTATTGCTCTTAAGCTACAAACCTGTACAGCATGTTACTGTCCTGAATACTGTAGGCAATTGTAACACAATTGTGTATTTAAATATACCTAAACACAGAAAAGATACAGTAAAAATACAGTATTGTAACCTTATGGGACAATTGTCATATGTACAGTCCATTGTTAACAGAAAAGTCTTTCTGTGGTTCATGACTGCACAGATAAACTCATGGTTTTAAGACCCCCTGTTAGGCCAGGTGCAGTGGCTCGTGCCTGTAATCCCAAGCACTTTGGGAGGCAGAGATGAGAGAATTGCCTGAGCCCAGGGATTTGAGACCAGCCTGGACAACTTGGCAAGATATCGTCTCTACAATAAACCAAGAAATTAGGTGGGTGTGGTGGTATGTGCCTGTAGTTCTGGCTACTTGGAAGGCTGAGGTGGAAGGATTGCCTGAGCCCAGTAGGTTGAGGCTGCCGTGGCCATGAGTGTGCCACTACACTCCAACCTGGGTGACCTAGTAAGACTCTGACTCAAAAAAAAAAAAAAAAAAAAATCCCTTGTTGAAGAAATTTCAGGAAATGATACTTCAGGTAAATCAAGAAGAAGGCTGTAAAGTTACTTTGGGAAATTTATTTTTATTTTTTTAGAGACAGGATCTTAGTCTGTTATCTGGGTTGGAGTACAGTGGTGCAATCATAGCCCACTGTAACCTTGAACTCCTGGGCTCAAGTGATCCTCCTGCCTCAGTCTCCCAGTAGTTGAGAATATAGGCATGAGTCACCACACTAAGCTGGGAATTTTATTTATTTATTTATAGATTAGAAAATATAGTTTATTTAGAAAGTAAATTAGAGAGAGAGAGAGAGAGAGAGAGGATTCACCTCCCCAAGGTAGGGAAGGGAGCCAAAGCTTAGGAAAATGTGACAGCCGTAGCTCAGAGAACACATGGCCAGACCATCGCTTAGCAAGGTAATGGCCGGAGTTTTAATATTGAGAGGAAGGTCAGCATTCCAGTCTATTTGGAAGGACAGATCTGCAGCACAGATGGTGTCTTAGACTGAGACTCCCGGAAACAGACTCTGAGGAGAGGTGAGTGCAGATAGTTTAAGGTTAATGCTCTTGGAGATACACCTGTAAGAAGAGGGAAGTGGGACTGGACATTTCAGTTGCAACCAAGACCTCTGCCATTTCTACAGGGAGTTCTGGAGCTGAGATTACTTCTTCTTCTCCTCCTCCTTCTTCCTTCCTCTTCCTCCTTCCTCCTCCTCTCTTCTCTTCCTCCTTCTCTCTCCTCCTCCTTCTTCTTCTTCAGTATTTAATAGCCTTTGCAGAGTTGCATCATATTAAATAATTAATTTTAAAAGAGCACCATTAGCCTACCGGAGGGGGGTAACTTTGAACGAGGCAGTTCTCTTCAGCTAAGGGCAATGTCCTGTGAGAAACACAACTGTGAGTTAGCAGCAGCCTACTTCTCAGCATCCAGTCTTCTGACTGTGGTCTAGGCATACACAGAGTCTCCTTTTGACTGAGATACTACATAAAGTGTGCAAATCTTAATATATGGTTCTATGGGTTTTACATATGTATAAACCCATGTAATCTCCATCCAAATCAACATTTAAATCAAATTTTTAGCATCCAGCAGACTATCTATGTCCCCCCCTAGTCAATAACCATTCCCACAAAGGTAGCCATTATTGTCACATCTATGACCACCCATACACTCATTTTGCCTGCTTTTGAATTTCATATACATGGAAACATCTACCATGTATTCTCCTGGGTCTAGCTTTTTTGACTTAACATGCCTAACATGATTAATATATGTTATGTATAGCAGTAATTCACTCTTACTGCTGTGTAGCAATATTGAGTGAATATGCCACAACTTGCCCATTCTACTCTTGATGAGCATTTGAATTATATCATTTTGACTGTGATGAATAATGCATCATGAACACTCTTGTACATGTCTCTTGATGGGCCATTACCTCAATTCTGTTATATATCAAAAAGAAAAATTTCAGAATGTTAGGGCACACATATGTTTAGCTTTAGTAGATACTGCCAAATAATTTTTTAAGGTACTTATTCCAATTTACAATCCCACCACAATCTTTGAAGCCAAAAGGAGGTGCATTTAAATAATTTCTACCCAAGGGACTAAAAACATGTTCACTTGGAATCAAGAAAAATATTAGTTAGGTTAAGGATAACTCGACTATAAGAAGTTTTAAAAAATTAAGATTAAAAACTTGGGGCAGTTATCCTCCATGGATATTGTAGATACTTTCTCCAGTAGTTTTGCAGGAGTGTAAAGAATGTTAAGCAGTTCCTCAAGAGGTGGGCCAAGGTCAGGTTCCCTAGAAGCAGACCCTGAGGGATTTTGATGCATGTGATTTATCGAGGGAAGGTTCTCTGGAGAAACCTATTATAGAAGAAGTGAAAGCGGATGAGGAAAAGGAGAGAAAGCCAAGAAAAGATGCAGGCTTGGGGGAAAATCTAGCCTTGGCCTGATCTTCTAGAAACTCTGGAGCATAAACCACACCACGCAGTCGCCTTCCCCCTGAGGTGATCACTCTTTGTGGTTGTGGGACTGGGAGAGGAGGATGGTGGTAGTAGTGGTGGTAATTACTTCCTAGAGTCTTCCATCAATCTAAAGCAGTTCTCAACCATGGGCAATTTTATCCCATAGGGGACATTTGGCAAAGGTTGGAGATATTTATGCTTGTTACACTGGGAAGACTGGTACTGGTATTGCAAGATTAGAGGACAGGGTGCTGCTAAACACCCTGCAATGCACAAGACAGTCTCTCTCTCTTTCTCTCTCTCTCTCTCTCTCTCTTTAGTTACTTTTGAGTCAGAGTCTCACTCTTTCACCCAGGCTGGAGAGTGGTGGCACGCTCACGGCCACCGCAGCCTCGACCTGCTGGGCTCAAGTGCTCCCTCTTCCTCAGCCTTCCTAGTCAATAACCATTCCCACAATGGTAATCACTATTCTCACATCTATGAGCACCCATACACTCATTTTGCCTGCTTTTGAATTGGCAGTAATTCACTCTTCCCAGTAGCTTGAACTACAGGCATGCGCCACCACGACCAGCTAATTTTTTGATTTATTGTAGAGACGAGGTCTTGCCATGTTGCTCAGGCTGGTCTTGAACCCCTGAGCTCAGGCAGTCCTCTTGCTTTGGCCTCCCAAAGTGCTGGGATTATAGGCATGAGCCACTGCACCCAACCCAAGACTGCCTCTTGCAACAAATAATTAGCCAGCTCATGATATTGAGAAGGAGAAACCCTGGCTAGGGCTACTCTGTGGAGAAGTGATCAGTGGCAAGCCATTAATGACATTCACAGTTAGTGACAGACTCCAAGTTCCATAAAAGGCACCTGGGCAGGGCATCAAAATAGTGCCCTTTGCAGGCGTCTTTTAAACATATGTTAAACAACGAAGGAAACTTGAAATGCTGTTCAGTTAGCATTCATATGTGATCTGGCATTTCATTTAATGGAAAGGGACTAGCATCCTGTAATATGTTTTGCTAAGCCCTTAGGTACATTGCTCAGAAATGTTATAAAAAACCACTTTGATGTCAGTTGTAGCTACTTTGGATCTTCTTCAGAGCTTTATTGATCTTGTGTAAAATTGGAATTGGACTAAATCCTACCTGAAATATCTATTTCTGTGCTACATGACTGCTAACACTGTGCTCCTTAACAAGTTTAGTTCTAACAACTGTAACTTAAATGGACTAAAGGATTAAGGCAAAAACCAAAAATTGCTGCACTTAAATCTAAAGGGGATTGAAAACCACTGAAAATATTGCCAGTGTCAGACTCATGGTCTGCCTAGTCTATAACCTGTTGGGACCATCCCTTAAACCTCTTTTATGGTCCTGTATATATCTGTCAGTTATTCATGAATCTATCCAAGCCCTCTTAGAAGCAGTTTACAGGGGCACCAAAAAAACCCTAGCATTACCTTCTGAAGTACAGGCTTCCTCTACTAGGTAAGTGTTCTAGGGACCCATCGGCATCAGTGTACCAACTAGTGTTGTTGTGAGAGGCTGCCTTCAGGTTCAGTGAATTTTTTTGGAAGATTCTTTTAATGTGTTTGCCCATTTCATGATGAGTAATTTACGAGCATGTCCCACCCTCCATATTTACCAGTCTCACCCTGAGTGACTTTTATTTGTTTCCCCAGATGAAAAAAGTCCTCAAAGAGAAATGTTTTGCTGACGTGGAAGAGGAGAAACAAAAAACTGGAGAAGCGCTAAAGGCATCAAAATTGATGAGTTTAAAAACAGTTTTTAGTAGTGGAAAAAAGCATCTCCATAGGTGTATTGCATCAAATGGAGAATACTTTGAAGGTGACTGAAGTTGAAACATGTAAGAATAAATACACAATTTTTAATAAATAAATCCTGGGGTTTTGGTCCCCCCTTCATATAGCTTGGAATTGCAAAACTCAGGATATCTAGTCCTGTTATATTTACTACTGTTGTACAAAAGGATATATTTTTTTCAACTTCAAAATGTGTTATCTAGTTCATATTCCTTTTTTTTTTTCTTCTTCTTCTTTAAAAGAAGAAGATACCCTTTTGGGGGTATTTTTAATCATTTTTGTTAAAATAATATTGCCTTTTATATTTGCCCATATATAACTTTACTAAAGAGCTTATTTCTTTTTTTTAAACTAGTTCTTATTCTAATTTTTGTATTTTTATACTGGTTTTGTGATCTATGCTTTTAATCCCAGTACCAGTTTCATTTTTTTCCCTTTTTCAAAACGAATCATTACACATTCAGTTCTGTTTTTAGAATCACAACACTAATACTAATAACTAAGAAGGGTACAATTATAGATAAACATACTCATGCCAGGCACAGTGGCTCATGCCTGTAATCCCAACATTTTGGCAGGTGGAGGCGAGAGGATTGCCTGAGTCCAGGGGTTCAAGACCAGCCTGGGCAACTGGTGAGACCTGGTCTCTACAATAAATCAAAATATTAGCTGAGCATGGTGGTACCCATCTATAATTCCAGCTACTTGGAAGACTGATGCAGAAGTATTGCCTGAGCCCTTCAGGTAGAGGTTAGGGTGGCCATGGGCATGCCACTGCACTCCAGCCTGGGCAACAGAGTGAGACTCCAACTCAAATAAACAAAATAACAACAACAAAAACCCTATTTTGGGTTTTTTTTGTTTTTATAAATTTTTTATTTTAAAGAGGTGGGGTACAATTCAGGGTTAGGTATACAAATGTTCATTATGCAGGTACCCTTGTTGATGAGGTGTGCCGCCCCCCTCCTCTGGCAGATTTCCACTTCTGCCAATCTCACCTCCTCTCAACCCTCCCAGCAGTTTCCTGCTACTGCCAATCCTTTTCTTACAGTATTATGATAATTGTTCAAAGTCCACTTATGAGTGAGGACATGTGATACTCAGTTCTTTGTTTCTGTGATAGATCATTCAGTATTACAGACCCTAAGTCCATCTAAGTTACTGGAAAGTTCATAATTTTGTCCTTCCTTATGGCTGTGTAATAATCAATCATATATAATACCACTTTTTTTTTTTATCCAGTCCTCTTTCGATGGGCAGCACGGTTGGTTCCATGCTTTTGCTATTGTGAACAATGCTGCAATAAACTTATGTGTGTAGGTATCTTTTTCACAGAGTTATTTGAGTTCCTCCGGGTATATTCCCAATAGGGGGATTATGGGGTCATATGGAAGGTCAATTTTTAGATCTTTTAGGAATCGTCACACTGTTTTCCACAGAGGCTGTATATTAGTTTATACTCCCATCAACAGTGTAGACGTGTTCCCTTTTCACCGCATCCTCTCCAGCATCTGTTGTTTTCAGAGTTATTGATGATGGCCATCCTGACTGAAGGTAGGTAGTATCTCAGTGTAGTTTTAATTTGCATTTATTTGATGACTAGTGAGGCTGAGCATTTTTTCATGTATCTGTTGGCTGCTCATATGTCTTCTTTTGAAGTGCCTATTCATATCTTTTGCCCACTTTGTAATGTGGCTGTTTTTTTTTTCTTTTCAACACGTTTGAGTTCCTTATAGATTCTAGATATTAGGCCTTTGTCATCCATACAGTTGGCAAATATTTATTCCCTGTCTGTGGGCTATCTCCCTGCTTTCTTGATGGTTTCTTTGGCTTTGCAGAAGTTTGTCAGTTTGATGAGGTCCCACGTGTCTATCTTATCTCTTATGGCAAGGGCACTTGGGGTTTTGATCAGGAATGGGTTGCCAGTTCCAATTTCCATAAGGGTGTCTCCTGCATTTTCTAAGGCTCTTCTAGTTTGAGGTTTTCTGTTTAGATCTGTAATCCATTTAGAGTTGATTTTTGTGTATGGTGATAGATAAGGGTCTTGTTTTAATCTTTTGCATGTGGTCAGCCAGTTTCCCCAGCACTATTTACCAAATAGGTTTTCCTCTCACCAGTGGTTGTGGTGAAGGCTTTGTCGAAGATGAGCTGGTTGAGAATTTGAGGTTTTGCTTCTGGACTCTCTATTCTGTTCCATTGGTCTATATGCCTGTTCTTGTACCAATACCAGGCTAAAACCCATGTTTTTGACAAAAAGATGTAGTCAAATGGGAATATAGTAATGCTATATTAAGTGAAGAAAGTAAAAAAAAGGGTCATCATTTTTGTTTTAAAATCTGTTCCTACACTTTTATGAATAGAAGTCTGAAAGATGTATACCAAAATTATACCTGTGGGTAAGGTGCAGTTTGCAAGTTATGTGTAAGATTGCACCACTTCCAGAAAATGGTTTGGAGAATAAATTAGAGCTATAAAGAACTTATTCAAGAAGCTATTTTCCAGCATAGGTTAAGACTGTCCTTTGAGATAACATTGTCTTAATTGCCTATATGCATGCCACCTTCTGGAAACAAAGAGTATTTCACCATTAAAAGGCTTTTCTAACAATACAATTTGGTAGTAAAGCTGAAACTGGAACTGTTTATAAAAACTATTTTACTTTTTAATTTTTTTTATTAGAGTCTCACTCTGTTGCTGAGGCTGGAGTGCAGTGGCACTCTCACGGCCACTGCAGCCTCAACCTGCTGGGCTCAGGTGATCCTTCCACCTCAGCCTTTCAAGTAGCTGGAACTACAGGTGCGTGCCACCATGCCTGGCTGATTTTTTGATTTATTGTAGAGATGAGGTCTCACCAAGTTTCCCAGGCTGGTCTCGAAACCCTGAACTCAAGCAATTCTTTTGCCTCGGCTTCCCAAAGTGCTGGGATTACAGGCTTGAGCCACCGCGCCTGGCCTTAATTTTTTTTTTTAATTTTTTGAGTCGGAGTCTCACTCTGTCACTCAGGCTGGAGTGCAATGGCACGCTCATGGCCACTGCAGCCTCGCCCTCTAAGCTCAGGTGATCCTTCCACCTCAGCCTTCCAAGTAGCTGAAACTACAGGTGTGTGCCACTGTGCCTCGCTAATTTTTTTATTTATTGTAAGAGACAAGGTCTCACCAAGTTGACCAGGCTGGTCTCGAACCCCTGGAGTCAGGCAATCCTCTCACCTCTGCTTCCCCAAGTTCTGGGATTATAGGCATGAGCCACCACATCTGGCCTAAAAACCTTTTTTTTTTTTGCGTTGTTGTTTCACTCTGTCGCTCAAGCTGGAGTGCAGTGGCACGCTGCTGGCCACTGCAGCCTCAACCTACTGGGCTGCAGCGATCCTTCCACCTCAGCCTTCCAAGTAGCCAGAACTACAGGTGCATGCTACCATGCCCGGCTAGTTTTTTTGATTTATTGTAGAGACAAGGTCTCACCAAGTTGCCCGGGTGGGTCGTGAACCCGCGAGCTCAGGCAATCCACTTGCCTCGGCCTCCCAAAGTGCTGGGATTACAGGCTGAGCCACCGAGCCTAGCCTAAAAACCACTTTTAATTTGTCATTTAATTTTGAACATTATGAACCATAATCAGGTTTGTTAGACCAGAAGAGGGTCCAATTTAATGCAATCGCAGATGATGGGTTACATACTTGTCCTAAATAAGTTGTTCACGAAAATAATCTATTTTTAAAATAGTAAAATGTCATCCAAAAGTAAGCCTTAATATAATGGAAAAATTAAAATTCTGCAACATTTGAATGTGCAAAAAATGATGAAAAATTTCATTACTATTTTTCCCCTGTAAACTAGACCTAACGTGAAACGTTAAAAGGTCGTTATTCTCAAACAGGGTCTGTATTCAAGAATAGGACCTCAATTTGAGCTATTAATCAATATAGCTATGTCTCAAAAATGAACCCAGGGAGAAAAAAAGCATGTTGCTAATTACATTTATAGTGTGATAATGCACCCACAATAAATGGGTCTAAACATAAAGTAGCAGCGTACATAGAAATGTTTGTAGAAATATAAAAGGGTCTGCAGTGATAGCTAGAAGCATCCCTTTGGGGAAACAGGAAAGAGATTCAAAGTTGCATGGCAGTCAAAGGGAATTACATAATTTTTTAAAAGAGAATAAATTTGTAACTTGTATAATTTATCGCTAATTAGAAATGCAAAAATAAATAGAATGATTGTGCTTGCAAAAGCAAAAACAAAAACTCCAAAATAATACAACCTTGTTATATGGTTGCAACTATAAGTATTTTGTGATAGAGCAGATGCAATATATATTTCTTATAAATAACAGCAGCACTGAACAATACAGTATTTTTTCTGTGTTGCAATTGTGTGTGTGTGTGTGTGTGTTGCCAAACATATAACAAAGTATCCAGAAAATACACAGCTCTAGTTTGTAAAGTGCTTTCAATTAGAGATTCTTCGTGGATAGCATAGCTTGTTTCAGTTAATTCTCTTCATTAATAATTTAAAAATATTAATGCTTGTGACCTAGAGGAATGAGGTCCCATGGTAGATGTAAAGATTCTTTCTAGATAGTTAATTTGGAATAATTTAGTCAAAGGCCTATCTCAAGGGACCTTTTGAGGGCTTTACTAAATCCAGCTTGGCATCAATTCATTGTCAATATTGAGTGCCTATTATTTGTAAGGCTCACTCTGGTCTAAAGCAGGCAGGCTTGGCCTCAATGTGAAACAAAGGGAGTAAACAAAACAAAAGTCAACTCTGTAGTCTAGAGCCTGGGCCTAGGAATCAGTTTCAATTCCTATTGCACCACTTACTAGCTATGCAATCTTGTGCAAGCCAAGGGAATATATAATGGCTACTTCATAAAGCTGTCAGGAGGGGAAAATTAGTTATAAAGGGTTTGCTGTAGTGGTGTCACATAGTAAGTATTCAATTAATGTTAGCTCTTGTTAATACTTTTTTCTGAGTCCTAATTAAGTTTCAAGACCGTTTCTTTCCTTAGAATCATAAAAAAGAGAAGGCTGTAAAGGCTTTTGAATTTATGAGTATCTCATTATCTCCACTGTCCTAGGAGATGACTTTCATCACTTTACCACTGATATTTAAAACCAGGAAATAAATACCACAATTGGACTATTCTAATTATTAGTGGAATAACAGGAACTAAAATGAGAGGGAAGGTCAAGGGAATATGCAAGAGAAGAGGGAGACTAGTGAGAGAGGCACTGGGAGAGCTTTTGGAGCACAGACTACAGGGAGAAAATACAGGGGAGAGAAGTAAGAAAAAAAGGGAAAGGACAAGTGTAAGGAGAAAAGTGAAAAAAGGAAGGAGAGATAATACAGAAGGACTGAAATTTGTAAATGCAGGCACTGACACGATTTGAGTTAAACGTTCTGCATTCGGATCATTGTAAAATGAATGATTATAAGCCATATTGCTTAACCTCTCTGAGCCCAGTTTTCTTGGGCGTTTGTAGTGCAGATTAGATAAGATTAATGGATGGACTCCATGTTAATGGGAAAACTCTACTCAAATAAGGGATTAAGGAAGGGAGAGAATGCTGCAGAAAAATAGAAGCAGGGAGAGGAGGGGAAGCGAGTGAGGGCGGGGCAGAGGAAAAGGAGGAGGAGAAGTAGAGAGAGAAGGAGAGGGGAATTGTTGGCAAGGCAGGAGAGAACTA
The DNA here is from genome assembly GCA_963574415.1 of Tarsius wallacei. NCBI lineage: Eukaryota > Metazoa > Chordata > Mammalia > Primates > Tarsiidae > Tarsius > Tarsius wallacei. The sequence goes on from CAUYQG010068754.1 coordinate 12,922, forward strand.
AAGAAAACCACAGTAATGGTCACGCTGTGGCTACTGCAGTGACTGCTCCAACACATCGAGACCTGCCAGGTACATTGTTCGAGTTCGACATGCATAATTTCATGTCATTCTCACAGCATCTCTATGGGTCTAGCTTCTAGTATTATCCTCATTTTATAGGAGAGATGCCTGAAGCAGAGAGCAGATACCTGGCTGAGGTGAGAGAGGTTTTGTAACATTCCCAAAGTTTTACAAGCTGGAAAATAGAGGCCAGGAAGGGATTCAAACGCACGTCTGTCTTCCTGCAAAGCCAGTACTGTTAAAAATCACTGCTAAGAACCCCAGAAGAGACTTGATGGTCTAAGGTAGATTCCTGTTCCAGTTACTCCCGGTCATCCCCCAGTTCTACTCCTGGGTCCAAGAACCACTCGCCACGCCCTTACCCTTCCCAGCTGTCTTGAAGGCGCCTCCTCTCTCCCAACAGCGTCTCATCTCCATGGCGATGGCGTGGGGCGGGACTTCCTGCCTCACGCGCGAGCACTTCCGCCTCGAGCCGGAAGCGCCGTGGCTAGTGAACAGTTCCCGGCGCGTGGAGGCTTCTCCAAGATTTTGAGTGGCTGGACCGCGGCGGCGGTGAGAGAGAGTGGCCCCGGCGCTTGCGTCCTGCTCGGCGATGCTGACCCCAGCGTTCGACCTCAGCCAGGACGCGGACTTCCTGACTGTCGCCATCCGCGTGCCCTACGCCCGCGTCTCCGAGTTCGATGTCTACTTCGAGGGGGCTGACTTCAAGTTCTACGCCAAGCCGTACTTTCTCAGGCGAGTGCCAGTGCCTGGCCGTAGGCGGGGGCGAATTCGGGGGAGTCATGTGTTAGATCACTGGTTTGGAGGGAGGGTGAGAAATCGAGGGAGCAGTTCTTCATATAACGACCGGCTTTTCTCGAGATTTCCACAACTTATTTTGGTCCCGAGGAAGTTCCCTCTTCCAGGCGTGCGTTCTAGATGCTGCTAAATAAAGCCCATCCCTTCTTAAACTTGCTCAAATCCCTCGTTAAAGAGATTTGCAGAAACCCTTAAAAACGTGGCGTTTGGACAGTGTCCCTTTTTCAGTTTCTGCCCTGTCGCCCTGGTTCTCGTCCCTTCCAGACTTGTTCTTAACTTTCGCTCCGCACTCGCTCTCCCAGCCTCTCCCCTGCCAGGGGCTGCGCGCTCTGACATCCTCGATGACTCCCCAGCCGATCTGTCCTTTTGACTTTTCCCAGTCCACCTCTTGGCTGACTGGTCCTTGCTTCCTGAAATTCTCACCTTCCTTGTCCCACCCAATAGCAAACTAGCCTAGTTCTCCCGCTCCCTGCTGCGTGCTACTGCCTCATGGTTTTTGGTTTTGCTCCTTAAGTGTGGTTTCCCCCAGGTCTCGGTGAGGGGTTGTCAGCCCTTGTCTGTTTATAGAATTTTCTCCTTGCAGAACCATAACAATGACAGTAGTAACTGACACTGATCTCCTTTAGTGTGGTGACCAAACAAGGATGTTAAGTGCTCTATGTGCGTTATCTTACTTAACTTTGATAGCCATCCTCGAATATAGGCACTATTGGCCCCATTCGACAGGGGCTGTAGATTATTCTGCCAGATTAGTCTTCCTAAAATATGACTGATAGCTTGTCCTCCCCAGTCTGTCTAGGTAAAGCCCATCCTACTCATCTTTCTCAAGTGTAACTCCAACCTACCTTTTGTGATACAAACCTTCCCCTCCAGTCAAGCTAGTTCAGACACTGTGCCTGGACCAGTTTTACTCATATTTCCAACATACGCACTTGAATATGCTGCACCTTGTGGTTCCTTTATTCATTTATCCTCTTAATTTATTTATTGGGCTTCATTGTTGGGGTTACTCTGCCCAACAAGACAAAGTCCTGCCCTCTTGTAGTTTAGTGGGGAGAGAAAAACAATGAACTGATGGAGAGAGAAAAGCAATGAACTAACAATGTAAATACAAATTATGGTAAGTGCTATGAAGAGAAAGAAGTGCACTGGTATAGAATAAAAAGAGGCCTAAATTTATATATAGTGGTCTGGAAAAGCTTTTCTGAGGAGGGGATATTTAAATGAAGACGTGAAGATAGGAAGATGGTGATTATGGTGGCAGCAAACGTTTATTAAATTTTCCCTCCAGGTTGGTCCTTTATGTGGATTCTCTCATTTGATTTGTTGTCCCATTGCTGTGGACTGAATATTTGTGTTCTTTCCTTCAAATTCACATGTTGAAGCCCTAATTCCACATAGTGCCACTTCTGCTTTATTGTATTGATCCAAACGGGTCCAGAGCCCACTGAATTTTAAGAAAAGGGGACATAGACCCTATGGTCAAAAGAGTGATGTGATATGGACAGTCTTTGAAAATACAATTTGCAGCCTGGCATGGTGACTCACGCCTGTAATTCCAGCACTTTGGGAGGCTGGGGTGAAAGGATTGCTTGAGCCCAGGGGTTCGAGACCAGCCCAGGCAACTTGGCAAGACCTCATCTCTAAAATAAATCAAGAAATTAGCCAGACATGGTGGCATGTGCCTGTGCTTCCAGCTACTTGAAAAGCTGAGGTGGTATAGCCTGAGCCCAGCAGTTGAGGCTGCGGTGGCCGTGAGCATGCCACTGCACTCCAGCCTGGGTGACAGAGTGAGACTCCTACTCAAAACAAATAAAAAATACAGTTTGCTACAGTATACCAGAGATGAATAAAACCTGGTCTCCTTTCCTTGAGGAATTGAGAGTCTAGCCAGGGAGCCAGATCTGTAAGCAAATAGGATTTCCTCTGCACTAAGAATTTAACTTTATGCTTGTAAGAGTTTAGGAGAAGGGAGTTGGGAATAAAATAGCTCATATTTTCTGAATCCTCACCTGTTGTGCCAGTACTAAGCTCTTGGTGTTATTTCATTCTCATTGTAACTCTCTGATTGGTACTATGATTCTTGAAGTTACCTTGTCCAAAGAAAGTTACACAACTGGTAATTGGCAGAGCTAGGACTTGATTCAGATTCTGACACTAAAGTTATAACCATTAAAACAGACTTTTTCCATAAACTGAGACCTTGCTCTGAGCTTAGAAGGATGTTGGTTCTGAAAATGCATTGTAGCCAGAGGAAACATTAGGATCACAGGCCCTGGGCCTTTTGGGGTGTGCCAAGTACTTTTGTTTTTAATTATATTTAGTAGGAAGCAAGAGGAAGGGACGTGGGAAGAAAGGACGCTCTAATTTCAAGTTCGAAGTGATGTGGAGTGAGCCTGATATGTCCTCCTGATGAGTTTAAAATATCCAGGCAGCAACAAGCAGCCATAGAAGCTTTTTCAAATAGAAAAGTGACAATCAGATTTCTGTCTAAGAAAAATTCTCTTGGGGCCTCAGTGGAAGATTGACCCAGGGTAAGACTGGAAGAAGGGAAATCACTTCATTTCCTTTAGTATCTAAGAGGGGGGAAATCCCCATATAATAATAATGAGATTTGAGATACATTTTTGCTTTCTGCATTTTTTAAAAATAGTAATTTGCCCAATATAAGCAATTGGTTTTGTGTTTCTTTATTGTTTCCTATTTTCTTTTTTTGGAAGCCAATTAGTATATTTTTATTGGGCACTTGCTGTGTCAGGCACCAGGTACATAAATAACTCTTATTCATTAAGAAGGGGGGAGTAGCCGGGCTTGGTGGCTCAGCCTGTAATCCCAGCGCTTTGGGAGGCTGAGGTGAGTGGATTGCCTGAGCCCGTGGGTTCGAGACCCTCCTGGGCAACTTGGCGAGACCTCGTCTCTACAATAAATCAAATTAGCTGGGCGTGGTAGTGCGTGCCTGTAGTTCCAGCTACTTGGAAGGCTGAGGCAGAAGGATTGCTGGAGCCCAGCAGGTCCAGGTTGCAGTGGCTGGGAGCGGCCACTGCACTCCAGTCTGGGTGACATGGTGACTCCAACTTAAAAAAAAAAAGAAGGCGGGAGTACAGATTGAGTATCTAACAGAAATTTCAGATTTTTTCAAATTTTGGAATATTTGCACATACATAATGAGATATCTTGGGAATGGAACCCAAGTGTAAGCACGAAATTCATTTATGTTTCATATATACCTTATACACATAGCCTGAAGGTAGTTTTATATAATATTTTAATGATTTTGAGCATGAAACAAAGTTTTGAGTGCAAGCTGTCACATGGAGTCAGGTGTGGAGTTTCCCACTTGTGTCATGTTGGTGCTCAAAAAGTTTCAGCATTTGGAGCATATTGGATATCAGAGTTTCAGATTATGAATGCTCAACCTGTACTATAACAATAGTGATAGCTGGTATTTATCGTGACTTTTCTTTTCCAGCATCTATTTTATTGGTGCTTGGCAGTATTCAAATAGAAAGATGAGTCATCTCCAATTTCTACTTTCTTAGTTGGGGAAATAATCCAAGTTATTGAACCAACCACGGTGGCTCACACTTGTAATCCCAGCACTTTGGGAGGCCGAGATGGGAGGATTGCTTGAGCTCAGGAGTTCAAGACCAGCTTGGGCAACATAGCAAGGCCTCATCTTTGTAGAAAACAAAAAAAGGATTATCCAGGTATGGTAGGGTGTGCCTGTAGTCCTGGCTACTTGGAAGGTGGAGGTGGGAGGATCTCTAGAGCCCAGGAGTTTGAGGCTGCAGTGAGCTATGATCACGCTACTACAATCCAGCCTGAGCAACAGTGATTCCCAGACTAAAAAAGAAAGAATCTAGGTAATTTAGTTTGTTAAAATGTGAAAGAAATGCTGACTAATCTCCCTTTAAAATGGGTGATGGAGTTTTGGTGGATAAGTATATATCATTATTGATGGTCACTTATGTTATGTTGCAATTTAAGGCCTTAAGGAAATCTTGTGTTAAATCTGCAGATTAACCCTTCCTGGAAGAATTGTAGAAAATGGAAGCGAGCAAGGGTCCTATGATGCAGATAAAGGTATTGCCTGTGGAATTTTTTTCCCTTTGGATTCTTCAAGTTAGAGTGTCTATATAATAATCTTTCAAGATACCACGGGAATCTTTAGATGTCTTGCAAGTACAATCTGTTCTCACACTCTTTTGTGTTTCTTAATGTTCAATGCCTGTTCTTCATGGATTTTCTGGCAATTACAGTTTCCTCAGTCCTTTAAATTATTTCACAATATTTTTCAAAGTAAAGTTAAATTAGTTAAATACTCTGGTTCTATTTCCTAGAATTACTTTCCCTACATTTATTAGATATTTTAAAGTAAAAATTGGAATGTATGAGATGATTGATTATAAAAAATGTAGATGATTTATAAGCTTTTGAGTGGAATCTTTCTTGTACAATTTTCAAAGTTGAATTTTAATAACAGGTAGGTGAGTGAAAAACTATCCATGGGTGGCATTTAAAGGCTAATTGAATTTTCTTTTCATGATTGATAAGCCCTTCATTTCAACTGGCCATGAACCATTTATTTTCTTTTTATAGAAGTCACTGGCTTCCTTTGCCATTGGCTCTAGAATAAGAATACCTTGTATACTCTTGGGTAATATAGTCAGTGAATATTTATTGATCTCAGTGAGCTAGATTAGGGGTGGGATGAAAGAGTTAAACAACAAAGTTCTAGCACGTAATGCAGTGTAATTGATGTGATAACGAAGTATAATGAAACTGCCTTTCTAGATAGAAAATCTGCACTTAGTTGCAGGTAGGTTGCATAGTGAAAAAAATTCTTAAATTTTAAAAGTATATAGGCGTTAAGGAAGGTTTGTATGTGGGAATATTTGGGTTGTGTCGTATCATTGGAATACGGTTCAGTGCACTGAAAGAGAAAAGTATTTTATTATAAAATGTAAGAGTAGTAAATAATGTAGTATATTCCCAGGGGAGCCTAGATAAGGTTGAGAAACCCAGTCATGGAAAGAAAAGAGGTACATAGAATTTGAATCTGCTGTAGATAGACTTTAGGGTTGTACCTCTTGACATATCAAAGAAAGCTTGTCAAGCCATAATGGCTTTATTTAAGATTTTGTGTATTTTAAAACTGCTGCCCTTCTCCATTGGATTAAGTGTTCTAATTTTTCTGCTTTGTCTAGAAATATATTTTATATTGGTTAACTATTGGTTAACTATTGGTTAATTCTAAGCTGTTACCTTCTGAGGCCATTTTTTTTGGAAGTTTCAACTTGGATTTTTAATATTACCAATTATGACAGTGATATCTGTAGCTTTAACAGACTAATTTTTTTTTATAGAAGTAACAGCTTCTGAAAAGCCCTGTTTGAACCTTTTTCTATCTTGACTCATATTTACTAAATCTATAATAAGGGCATATTTTGGAGCCCTATGAAGTATAATTTTGTTTTACCAAGATGTATATTTCTTAGATATATTTATGAGGTCTTTGAATATTTTAATCTTAACATTAAACAAATTTATCTTTAAGGAATTTTTACCATTCGATTGCCCAAAGAAACTCCTGGCCAGCATTTTGAGGGGCTAAACATGTTAACTGCTCTTCTGGCACCGAGAAAATCCAGGACAGCAAAACCACTTGTGGAAGAAATAGGTATGTTTGTTGCAGTTGGGAAGAAGTAAAGATAAATAGAAATATTTGTAATACTATGTGTTTCTAGGGGAAATGGGAAACAGTGAATAGGAAATTGAAGAAAATACTTTGGGTGAGAAGGCTGTCTTGAGAAGACATGTGAAAGCAGCTTATTTGGAGATATAATGAAAAGGCATTAAAAACCCTATTGAACAGTAGATCAGTCACATTTTTGAACCAATTGAGACAGCATTTTGTCTTTGGCAAGATCTTAGGGGCTTGAGCTAAGATCAGAGATGTACAATTCAATGAATGACATAAAGCAAACACTAGGTCAAGAAATGGAGCATTTCCAACACCCTGGAATCCCATCCTGTGTCTCTTCCCAGTTACTTTGCCCTCCTTCCTCATCAAGGTAGCCACCGTCCTTCATTTTGCCTGTTTTTTAGTTGCATATATAATTTGTACAGTAAATTATTTTTTGTCTGTTTTTTTCACTTAATGTTATTTTTGTGAGATCTGTCTGTATTGTAGCTGAGATTTGTTTGCTTTTATTGCTATGTAATATCCTGTTGTATGAATATACCACATTTATACCTCCTACTATTGATGGGCATTTGGATTGGTTCCATTTTTTTGGGCTATCATGAGTAGTGGAGCTATGAATATTGTACATGGTTTTTGGTGCACATATATGGGCATTTTTTTCTATGCTTTTTCTTCCCCTGGTTGTACCTAGGAAGTCTAGTACTTTAAAAAAAATGAATACTTTCCACATTTAGGTGCTTCTGAGGTTTCTGAGGAAGTAGCAGAAGATGATGATGAGGAGTTTGATTGGGAAATTGAACAGACACCTTATGAAGAGGTGTCAGAAAGTGCTTTGAATCCACAGTGCCGCTATGGATTTGGAAACTTACGATCAGGAGTGGTTCATCGGTTACAGGTATGTGGTCTTTCTGAAAGATCTTGGAATATAGGGTTTTCCCATTTGGATATTTTAATTTCAGTTCTGCTTATACTTGGTGGTTTTTTTTTAAATGACGATTATAGGAGGTGACATATTTAGAGCACTTAGCACAGCTCCTTGCACATAATCGTTACTTGGATGTTCATTCCCTTCCATTCCATTGGCTATTCTGCCCAGCCTACTGTTCTTACAGATGTCCCGTGGCTTTCCTTTTTCTCCCCTTCATTCAGTATTCTAGACATGAAGTCTCCAAAGTATGAAACAGAGTCCCTCTCTCATACTCCTGGAAAGCTTTGTGTTTTATACTTCTGAAAAATGAAGATCATGTACTTATGATGTCTCTTCTGTTTTATCTATAAATGAGACCGAATGTTCCTGGTGCAAATGAGATTGTGTGTTTTGGTCAAATTATTTAGTTCTTGGTATATAGTAGGTACCATTTTCTATTTATTCTTGTTGGAAGTTAAGTGTAGTCTCTTTCATTCAAACCTGATCATTTTTCAATGAGGCTAGACAAAAATTACATTACTTTCTCTTCTTCAACCAATGTAGAAAATTTTCCTGCATTTTAGGTTGTGTAGGGAGATTGAAATAACTGAAATGGAGAGGAGAGATTTTGGATTATTTTATACATACAATCTTTCATAGAAAACACATCTTCTGGAATTTTGTTTGATGGAAGTGTTTGTAACCACTGACTTGGAGTCTTAATTTTTAAACTTTTTAGTAAAAAAAAAAAACATGGAAGAACATTTTTTTAAAAAACGTTATTCTTGATTGACTAGAGGACCAACCTGTTTAGAATGTGGTTTACTATAGTAAGACATATTTGAATCTACCAAAGAAAAATAAAGAACTTAGGTTCTGGTCCCACTTATCCCTCTGTTTAGATTTGGGATCCTAAGCCAATTATTTGACCATAAGTAAGTTTCTTTTTTCCATGAAAAGTGGGAATGAATTTGCCTACCTACTTTATAAGGTTGTCTTGAGAATTCAAGGAGACACTGCATGTGAAAACTCTTTGGAAAGTATAGAATACTATAAAGATTTCTGCCTTTGAAGAAATAAAAAATGTTCTCAAGGTTCCTCTAAGGGAACAAAATTGGGATGTACTTAGAAGCAAATAGTGCTGTTGAAATAGCCTTCCTTCTAAAAATTTAGGTGTTTTTCTGCTGAATTGTGGTTTGTCCACATTCTTTCTGCCTGGTCACATTCTTGGCAATCTCTGAGGTAGTTAGAATAGTCAGTTTTGGCTGACTGTGGTGGCTCATGCCTATAATCCCAGCACTTTGGGAGGCTGAAGTGAGAGGATTGCCTGAGCCCAGGAGTTTGAGACCAACCTGGGCAACATGGTGGACCTCATCTCTACAATAAATTAAAAAAAATTAGCTGGGTATGGTGGCACATGTCTGTAGTCCCAGCTACTTGGAAGTCCTAGGTGAAAGGTTCGCCTGAACCAGCAAGTCGAGGTTATAGTAACTGAGACTGTGCCACTGTATTCCAGCCTGGGCAACAGAGTGAGACTCCGACTCAAATAAATAAATAAATAAATAAAGTAGAGTCAGTTTTGTCTATTGGAAGAACAACACTGAATGGATCTCAGTTGTTTGGCTAAGGGTTGGTTTTTAGTCAGTCTGTTTTGGTCTTGCCAGTCTAAAGCTATACATAAATGATAGTAAATGTCACACAGGCTAAGTACAGATTGTGCATTCAAATTATAAGTTCTTCCTGAGACCCTGGAACTTGACTTCTTAATTGCTGCTGCTATCTAGGGAAGAACCTTTTGAGGGATTTCTGATGGGTTGTTGAGATGATGCAGGAGTGCTATAATGCGCACTTAGGCTGAGTCCCTTCTAGGTTAGAAATTCTTGTATCTATTGCAAATGTTCACTAAAGTAATTTAGGTTGATTACCATTGCTATGGAATTTTTTTATATCTTTTCAAATTTCTTAACTAATGTATCAAATACCTAGATACCAGTTACCCAGTTTAAAAATATAAAACTGGCCTGGTGTGGTGGCTCAAACCTGTAATCCCAGCACTTTGGGAGGCCAAGATGAGTGGATTGCCTGAGCCCAGGGGTTCACAGCCAGCCTGGGGAACTTGGTGAGACCTCATCTCTAAAATAAATAAAAAAATTAGCTGGGTGTGGTACCGTGTGCCTATAGTTCTGGCTACTTGGAAGTCAGAGGCAGAAGTATCACCTGAGCCCAGCAGGTTGACGCTGGGGTGGCCGTGAGCATGCCACTACACTCCAGCCTTGGCGACAGAGTAAGACTCCAACAAAAAAAAAAACAACCCCCCATATATATACATATATATTTTTTTTACTATGTTGCTCAGGCTGAATGTTTTATATATATACAGAGACCCTGTCTCCATAAAAAATAAAAAAATTAGCCAGGTGTGGTGTCATGAACCTATAATCCCAGCTACTTAGGAGGCTGAGTTAGGAGGATCACTTGACTTCAGAAACTCGAGGCTGCATTGAGCCATTATTGCACCACTGCACTGTAGCCTGGGTGACAGAATGAGATCCTGTCTCTAAACAAATACAAATAAAACATTACCAGTATAGTTGAAACCCTTTGTCTCTTCCTAATTCTATTTCCCCATCAGAAATGAACCAATGAATTTAATGTTTATTATTCCCAGCATTTAGCTTGATTGTTTAAAATCATTAAACTCTTCTTCAAATTTCAATTGACTACAGTGCTATTCTAAACAATTTGGATGCATATTCCATAGTAAGGGGAAAACAGCTGAGCATGTGTGAAAATTCTACACGTTTTGTAATGTAAATAGTATACTACTTGTAATACAGGTTTATAACCCCATATGTGCAATACTGGGATCACAAAATGTTCTGAAAACTGTAAGTTTTAAAATATTTAATTTGGTGGCAAAACTTGATATGAACTGATGTGAGTTTTTTAATAGTTGTTTTTAAAATCTTACGTAGTTTGTATATTCAAAAACTTTTTGTAGAAATAGTAATGTATTTGGGTACAGGGTGCTGCCCCAGACTTCTTAGAGGGGGCTGTGTATGGTGTATGTACTGTATTACCTTTCCTTTTAAAAATATTATTATTATTTTTCTGATACTATACATCCAGAGATAACCTTTCTAAACTTTGAAAAAAATCTGAATCCTGAAGCTCACCTTGCTCAGGGGATTTGGATAGCACTAATGCTGAACACTTGGGCATTGGCTCAACATTATTATTTCATCACGGCATTGTTACTATTATATGTGAACATTTTACCAACAGGCAAACTAATAGAGATGTGTAGTCTTGAAAGAAAGTTGTGTTTTTTCACTTGAAATAAATTTGATGGCTGTGGTGTTCTTTTTGACAATTAGGAAATTATCAGACTTTCAGAAATCAAATTTAAGCTACGACTCCAAGAATTCAAGGATACTCTCTTTAGGGTATTGAGGGAGATATGTTTTTAAGAGATATTGCTACAAAAATCTTACATAATTGGTATTACTCGTAGAGTTCTTCTGCATTTACAACTGTTGTATTTACAGCAGTCATATTAAGTGGTTAAAAGCTGAGTGATCATGTAAGATGAAAATATGACCCTTTTTCTGTGAGTAAAGCAACTAGAAAAAAGTGGAACAATGATCACAAGAAGTTTTAGAACATCTCTTCTAATTTAAAATGATTTAAATAATTTCACCATTTTCTCAAACAGTATTTTCTCACAATTTTAGTTTCTCTGGTTCTGCCCTTGGATGAAGAAACACCATAAAGTTTCACTAACTACTCATATTTTACCAGTATTTTTACAGCCTCTTTTTCCCCCGTAAATGAAAAATGGCTTTATTGTCTCTGATGATAAAAGCAATATAGATTTATTATAAAAATATAATACAGAGAAGAAAGTAAAAAAATTTATAATTCCAACACCCAGATATCTTTTCTTCATCAACTAATTCGACCCTTTAGAGGGATCTTCATATTTTTTTCTCTCCAACCTTTTAAACAAGATTTGCTTGTAAACTACTATATTTTATACTGATAAGGAGAAGAAAGTAAAAATATTTTTGCTGAAACAAATTTTCTTTCAACATTCCTTCTTCCACTCCCCATGCACACATATCCCCCCTCCCCCCTACTTCTTTCTTTCCTTTCTGTAAGAGCTGCCAGCCACCAGGGTGCCTTTGGAACACTGCCCTGGCTGCTCAAAGTCAGGGCCTCACAACAAGCTTCTGGCGGTGGTGGCTGCCAGCAGCAACAACCCTAGAGTCTCTGGGCGCCAACCCAGCAAGCTCCTGGGACTGCTGTTGCCAGCAGCCGCAGGACATCAGGCTTGGTGGCCCTATCCTTTTCTTGACTACACCAGGGGACATAAGGCCATTGTTTCCAGGCCACCCACTGACCAGATGTGTCCACTGTTGTTCATTTTCTCTCTGGGCTGTCTGCCTTATCTATGCTTAAATTTACATAAGCCCGATTTAAATCCTACATGACCTTTACTTGAAATAACTCTTTAAATAACTAATAACTAGTGGCCCTAGCAACTCTTTAAAAAAAAAGAACCCATTTCTTCCTGCCATAGTTTTAGCATTTCTAATCCTCTTTGCTTCCTTCTCTTTGGTTGATTGATGCCTTAGACTTCTAAATTCCAAGCTAACTTTGCTCATTAGTTTGTCAGTTTCTTTATAGAGTCCAGTTAGAACAGGGCCACTGTGTGTGACTGTGCATAGAACAAGTCTGGCTGGGGCTTGCACTGCTGTTAACGTTCCTGTTGTACTGTGTACATGTTGCAAGACTGTATGTGGAAGCCCCGAGTCTGGAGGCCAGGAGGCAGAGGAGGGAGAAAGGAAAAAGAGCTGCTTTCTCATTGGTCATTCTCATTCCCATGAGTGGGGACCTGGTTTGTATGTTAATTACCAGATCTCTACTCTAGCACCCAGAACAGTGCCTGGCTCATAGCAGGCCCTCAAGCACTATTTGCAGAGTGATGATTTAATATTGATGCCATGCACAGTGCTGAGGATATAGGGAAGAAAAGATAGAGAAGACACCTGTCCTCATGGAACATTCCAGTGGGAGACAGACAGTAATTGTATAAACAACACATAAACAGGATAATGATAGATAGTTACAAGTGAAGGAAGAGGATGGGGTGATATGAGAGACAGGGGGTGCTCCCTTGGCTTGGAGGGCTCCTTTGAGAAGGAGACATTTGCACTGAGTTCTAAATGATGAGAAGAGTACTGAAAATGGGAAGCCTCAGAGGTGGGACTGAATCAGGGTATTTCAGAAATGGAAGGGAGTCTGGTGTGTGGCTTGAGCATATTTGAGCCAGAAGAGGAATGTAGACATACAGGCCAAGAGCAAGACGGATTGGATCATGCAGAGCTATGGGAAGAGGCTGCGTCTGTTCTCACTGTAGTTAGTGTCTTGAAATCCCTGGGGTTATGTTAGTCCTTTCAGCCTGTGAAGTGTAGAGTTATCTACAAAGACTCACAGACTGTATCCCACTTAGGACTTTATTTCTGGTCCAGGTGAAGTAATGAAGCAGAACATTTTAATCCATTAAAAAAAATCACAACTAGCAGGTGAGGAAACTGAAGCAGAGGGAGGATTTGTACTCTCAGTGGGGTTAGTCAGTGAGTAATAGGGAGCTGCAGCGGAAGAGGGAGACTGAGAAAGGAAAGCAGCATTACTGCTGTATGAAGCCCTGTGCTTGTGCCTTACTTGTGTTATCTCATTTAATCCTCATAGCAGCCTGTGGTACAGAATGTCATCCTCTCCCCACCAAAAGATGCTCTCCTGCTTATTCCCAGAACCTACGAATATGTTACATTATGTGGCAAAAGTTACTTTGCAGATGTGATTGAGTTAAGGATCTTGAAACCGGGAGAGTATCCTGGATTATCTAGGTATGCCCAGTTTAATCACAGGGTCCATGTAAGAGGGAGTTGACGGGGTTGAGGTTAAAAAAGGAGACGACCACATGATGATAGAAGCTGAGTGAGGAATGACACTGTGATGTGGGGCTACAATCCAAGGAATGGGGACAGCCTCTAAGACAAAAAGGGCAAAGAAACTGATTCTCTCCTGGAACCTCTAGAAAGGAATGCATCCCTGGATTTTAGCCCAGTGAGACTAATTTTGGGCTTCTGACCTCCAGAACTGTAAGATAATAAATTTGTGTTGTGTTAGGCCATCAAGTTTGTGGTAATTTGTTACAGCAAAGGAAGCAACAGGGAAACTAATACCCTTGTACTGTGACAGAGGGGCCACTAGACTCATTTTACAGAAAGGAAGTTGAGGTTTGGAGAGGCTCACGATTAGACTGCAGCTGGGGTTTAGTTCAAGTTTTGTCTAACCCCAAAGTCACTCTTTCTACTTCACTAAGCTGCTTTTAGAAGTGTGTGGGCCAGGGAAGTCCTGGGGCTAGAAGAAGGAAAGAAAGGGGGTGACCCTAGGTTGCTGGGGAGAGGGACTTGAGGTCCATGGGAAAAAAATGGCTCTCACAGTATTCATGTAGCTGAGGTAAGTCCTGCGAATACATTATAACACCTCCTGTCCCCCAAAGGCCTTTGCTGGCACTTTCCCCAGCCCTGTGGCTGAGAGGAGCTAATTTTAGGCAGGTGAGGAAGTGGAGAAAGAAAGAAAGGATCTAGGTTGCATTGCTTGGGGAAGAGATGCTTCTGGTGCAATGGAACTCTGAAAGTATTTTCCCATGGAAACATTGCTGCACACATGTTAAGCTTCGTGTTGTGCATACTCTATTTCAAGGTTTATATGAATTGTGTAAACTTGTGGGCGGCCCTGAAAATCTAACGTTCTAAATCTCCAAAAAGTAAATTGCAAAGGAACTTTTGGAATGCAAATTTTTGTAATTTTGGGGACAGCCAGTAATCTGGTTTTTGTCCAGAATGTTTGTACTTGGAGGTATAAAGATGTTCTGACTCATGTTCCAGTGACTTCCACAAAGGTTTTTTGTACCCTTTCATTGTATTAGAATATGTTTAGGTTAAAATTTGTTGATAATTACTTGAGCTAAAGGATTGTGGTAGGGATGAGAGAATATTTATGTTTTATTATTTTGTGGAAATTGTGATAGTGTGGAGTGGCTGTGTCCTAGTGTCTTCCTTATCAATTCAACATTGCTCACATAAATTGTAGTGATTTTAGTACTTTACTGCCACTGGCTTTTAAACCTGCCTATTAAACACTAAGCTGCAATTCCACTCACAAATCTGTCTCAACAGTTTGCCTCCACAACTCTACCAACTTATTTTCCTTGATTTCTTTTCAGCCAATGTTCTTTAAGCATCTTCCAGTTTCTGCACTTCTCACTTGGGATTGGTAGTGGGAGTGGAGAGGTTGAAGAAAAAAAAAAGTCACAGTTTTAGGAATATTTTGCATTGTATAAGGTTTATTTGCATTACAATTCTGATAGAAAGAATAAAGCCTATGTATAGGAATCCTAGGCAGTTTTCCCAATATACATCTATTCTGAAGGATTTGGCTTGCGAAATATCAATATGTATACATCTAGGTAGACAGTTATAGTAAAGTTGATTCTTAGGATTGTATTTTTATGTTTTCAAATGAAAAGTCATGTGCTGTACTTCAAAATTGCCTGTAAAATTTTCAAAACCTGCTCATAAATTAGAATGTATGCTGTTTTGTGTATGTATGTTTTGTGTATGTAGTCTTATATAAATAGTTGAGGGATACCTCATCTGAAAATCTGAAATGCTTCAAAATCCAAAACTTTCTGAGCACAGACATGTCTCATTGGAGCATTTCAGATTTTGGATTATTGGATCAGGGCTGCTGAACTGGCATAGTACAAATATTTCAAAATTTGAAAAAAATCTGAAATCTGAAATACTTCTGGTTCTGAGCATTTCAGATAAGGGATACTCAACCTGTATGGTAATTTTTCTTTGGGACCAGCTGAGCTAGGCTATAGGAAAAAGGAAAAGCCTATATGCAGGCGCTTGATATTCATACCACTCTAGCATTAATCACTTTCAAATCTCTAGGGGTAAATTGGGAAATGGATGTTGAGTTAAATGCTCCCACTTGCTTGCAGGGGTTTATCCGATTCTGTTTTTTATGTTAAACGTTTAAAGCTTAATATATGTTAATCAGTTTGTTATAAGGATTAAATGAGATAATTTGTGTGAAATATTTCAGCAGGGCCTAGTGAGTAGTAGGTGCTTAACAAACATTTGGTGGACTTGAATCTAAATGTCAACAGGTGGTATTATGGTTTACCAATCAGTTAGATTCTTCCTGTGCTTTGGCATTTTGTGCAAAATTTGATTCTTAAATGCTAAAAATAGGAACCAGCAATTATTCTTTCTTTTTTGGGTGTTCTTAGGATGAATTGAGTGACATTATTGATGTTAAGGACCCAGATTTCACTCCTGCAGCAGAACGAAGGCAAAAACGCATGGCTGCTGAGCTGGCTAAATTTGATCCTGATCATTATCTGTGAGTATTGAGTTTTTTGAGGATTAAATAATTTTCTTGACATTTATTTAAAAATGTTTTGAGTGTCAAAAAGACACTATACTAGACATGCATTTTGGATTCTAGAAATGAGTGATGGCTCAAAACCTTAGTTGATATTTGACTTAATCTACAACTGTTGTACCTCTGTGATCCTTATAAGATGTTACTTCTTAGATGTTTGCCTTTACAACAGAAAACTCTTCTAACATAACTTTTTAAAATTTTTTCTTGCCAGACTAAAAAATAGAACACTGAATTCATGAGAATATTATACTTCTTTTAAGTAGACTTTTTGTTGTGATTAGTGGTATACATAAATGAAAGCATGTTTCAATTTAAGAATTTGAATCTACTTGTACTATATTTCTTGACTGATTCAGGATCTTCCTAATACATTTGTCCACTAGCACCTGTAATCAATCATATTTTTCAAATGGGTACATAATTATTCTTTGTGGTAGAGTATAAATAGAATCTGTTTTTTTGTTTGCTTTTTTCCATTTTTTTTTTT
>CAUYQG010068756.1:0-11253 GCA_963574415.1 Tarsius wallacei
TCTCCAGTGGCATGGGGAAAAGGAAAGTTGGGCATAAAGCGTTTAAGAAACCGGAACTCACTATTACCAGTGCCAGTGGCTGAACACATTTCATAAGGATAAGGCTGGGATAAGGATTCATTGCCTCCTCCTTGTACTAAGTTGCTAGGGAAATTACAGTCATCATAGAAATGCTCTTGAATTGTGAACTTCTCTCTATATTTAATCTTTTGGTAGAGGTGGATAATGAAGATCACTGTGACAGAAAGGAGAAAGAGAAAGGAAAGCACTGCCAGAGAAATGACCAAATATTTAGTGGATGGATTTACCTTTCTAGAATGCTTGGATGGATCCCGGAATTGTAGGTAGGGCTCTGAAAAGCCATCTACCAGCAAGATATTGAGTGAGGCAGTAGTGGAGAGTGCTGGTTGGCCATGATCCTGAACAAGAATGATCAATTTCTGCATCATATGGTCTCTCTCAGATATCTGCCGTAATGTACGAATTTCCCCATTTTGTCTTTGAACAGAAAATAACCCAAGGTCAGTGGCCTTAAGTAGATGATATGAAAGCCAAGAATTCTGACCTGAGTCACCATCCACAGCTACCACTTTGGTCACCAGGTAGCCTGCCTCTGCAGACCTGGGCACCAGGTCATTGCAGGGTAAGGTGCCATTCTGCAGGGGGTACAAGATCATTGGACGATTGTCATTGTCATCCAGGACAACCACTCTGACACTGACTTGGCTACTCAGTGACAAGAAGCCTCCATCTGTTGCCTTAACCACAAATTGAAAATCTTGAATGGCCTCATAATCCATGGTTCTCAGTGCATAGAGTTTCCCATTGTCTGAATTTATGGAAATATAAGCAAAGACTGATAGATCTCCACTCTTTGGAGGCAGCAGAGAATATGTTATTTGGGCATTCTCACCCAAATCTAGATCCTCAGCATGGACTTTGCCAATAAAAACTGCAGGACTATTGTTTTCTCGAACAGTCAAGATGTAGGAATCTTTCTGAAATACTGGGGGATTGTCATTAATATCAGATATTAGCACCTCAATCACAGTCTCTGTGGACAAGCTGGGTGGTCCAGTATCCATGGCAACGAGGGTGATATTATAGCCTGAGACCTCCTCCCGATCCAAGCCTCTGTCAGTGACCAAGGAGTAAGAATTCCGGAATGTAGGTCTGACTACAAAGGGAAGGGCTTCTCTGAGGAAGCAGGTGATTTTTCCTCCCACTCGAATGTCCCGGTCTCGGATAGTGAAAAGAGCCACCACAGTCTGTAGTGGTGAGTCCTCAGGGAGAGGGCTGGACACAGAGGAGACCATCACTTCGGGAGGATTGTCATTAACATCCACCACTTCCACCAGGACTTTGCTGTGGGCAGAGAGGCCTCCTCCATCGGTAGCTTGAATGTCAATGTCGTATGTATCAATAGCTTCAAAATCTAGGGGCCTTCTTAGCCGAACCTCTCCAGTTTGAGAGCCAATCTGAAACGTCTGTAGAATTGTTTCTGGGTTTTGAGCTAAGGAGTAAGTTATCTCCTTGTTGGTGCCCTCATCTAGGTCCATGGCAGTCACCATGACCACCAAAGAGCCATTGGCGCTATTTTCCGGAACCTGAGCACGGTACATCAGTCTCGAGAACTGTGGCACGTGGTCGTTGACATCCAAAACCACCACACGGATGTGGGCACTAGCAGACTTGGGCGGGGAGCCGCCGTCTACCGCCGTAATTGTCAAGTTGACTGCAGGCTGCTTCTCTCTGTCTAGGGGTTTATCCAGCACGAGCTCGGCATATTTCGGCCCGTTGCTGCGGAAGCGGGTGTGCAAGTGGAAATACCCATTGGCGCTCAAGGTGTAGTTTTGAAGTCCGTTGAGGCCCACGTCCAGATCCTGGGCGCTCTGCAGAGGAAAACGTGAACCCAAGGGAGTGCTCTCCGGAATCTTTAAAAGAGGCTCCTTGTTCAGAAAAACTGGGGCATTGTCATTGATATCAAATACCCTGACTTCGACTCGGAAGGACTGCAGCGGTTCCACCAGGACTATTTCAAAGTGCAGCACGCACGGGTCGGCTTTGCCACAGAGGGACTCCCGATCCAGTTTCTCCTTCACGAACAAATCTCCAGTCTTGCGGTGGAGCCGGAAATGGAGTTTGTTGCCCTCGGAAACAAGCCGCGCCCCGCGCGCAGCCAGCTTCCCAACCTCCAAGCCAAGGTCCTTAGCCACATTGGCCACAAACGAGCCACTCTCCATTTCCTCCGCCACCGAATAGCGGATGGTTGTCGCACCCCCTACGGATACGCACAGAAAAATGAGAAGAGATTCCACTTGCCTGCTTTGCAAAGGTTTTCTGCGCGCAACCGCCATCAGTTCTCACAAGCGTACTCTGCAGCAGAAGCCAGCTGTTGCGGATATACTTTCACTTTTCCGCAATAGATTCGTTACTGCAACAGCTGCGCTCAGTTTCACTCGCCTCTGGCCGCAGCGCCACCCACGACTCTCCCAGCCTGGTAAGCTGTTTTGCGCTTGGAAGAAAATTTGCATCGAGCAACTCAACTCCCCAGTCTATCGAATGTATTAATAGAGAATGCTCTCATTCTGGAGAGTTAGGTAGACGTTGAAAGTTTGTTGCCAAAGCAACAGCAGAGTCGCTTGCTAATTCCCTTTCAGGAAAATAAGTCCTTGGGAATTGAGAAGCCAATGAGAATACTCGCTTAAGCTGAAGTCACTGTACCTGCGAGCCGGCTGGGACAACTGTAGCAATGGACAAAGATAACAAGTTTAAGCTACAACTGCACATTGTAGCTTAAACTTGGGATCAAGGAAGAAGCAAAAGAATTCGGCAGTGTCTTTTGGAACCCCAGTCATATATATGGGGCGGGGAACGGGATAGCATGAGGAAGTGGTCAATAGAAAAAAGGAAGGGAACAGGTAGACATTCTTCAGGAATCTGAGGTCCAGTAGGTACATTGATAGGGGACTTGGTCAACTGGCCTCTTAATTTGCACAAATCCGTCCCCTTCCCAGAAGCATCAAATGCTTAGGAAGCAACTGGCTTGTGTACTGGCACCATGTTAAGAGGCTTACATAGTTTACTTAATTTAATCCTTACAACAACCCTATGAGGTAAATATTATTTTTTTAATATATATTTTTTAGTCGGAGTCTCACTTTGTTGCCCACGCTGGAGTGCAGTGGCACACTCCCGGCCACCGTAGCCTCGACCTGCTGGGCTCCAGTGATCCTTCCGCCTCAGCCTTCCAAGCAGCCGGAACTACAGACGCGCACTACCACGCCCGGCTAATTTTTGATTTATTGTAGAGACGAGGTCTCACCAAATTGCCCAGGCTGGTCTCGAACCAGCGGGCTCAGGCAATCCACTCGCCTCGGCCTCCCAAAGTGCTGGGATTACAAACTGAGCCACCAAGCCCGGCCAACATTATTCTTTTTTAAAAAGACAAGGGCTTGGCATGGTGGCTCAAGCCTGTAATTCCAGTACTTTGGGAAGCCAAGGCGAGAGGATTGCCTGAGCCCAGGGGATCGACACCAGCCTGGGCAACTTGGCGAGACCTCATCGCTACAATAAATCAAAAGATTAGTTGGGCGTGGTGGTGCGCGCTTGTAGTTCCAGCTATTTAGAAGGTTGAGGCAGAAGGATCTCTGAGCCCAGCATGTCGGGGCTGTGGTGGCCATGAGTGTGCCACTGTGCTCCAGCCGGAGCGACAGAGTGAGACTCTAACTCAAAAAATAAAAAATAAAAAAAAAAACAAGGAATGCTGGGCGCTGTAGCTCACACCTGTAATCCCAGCACTTTGGGAGAGAGAGACGAGAGGACTACCAGAGCCCACAGGTTCAAGACCAGCCTGAGCAACATGGCAAGATCTAGTCTCTACAATAAACCAAAAAATTAGCTGGGCATGGTGGCATGTGCCTGTGGTTCCAGCTACTTGAAACACTGAGGCAGAAGGATCACCTGAGCCCAGCAGGTCAAGGCTGCAGTGGTCATGAGTGTGCCACTGCACTCCAGCTTGGGCAACAGAGTGAGACTCCTACTTAAAAAAAGAAAAAAAAATTTGATTTTGTCTGACTCCAGAGTCTATGCTCTTAATCAGATGTTATTCTGCATGCCAATAATATAATGGATAAATCAAATGAAGATAGTTATTTGGCTTTGAGTTTTAAAGGAAATAAAATAAGACTACTACGGCCGGGCTCTGTGTCTCAGCCTGTAATCCCGCGCCTTGGGAGGCTGAGGTGAGTGGATTGCCTGAGCCCGCGGGTTCGAGACCCGCCTGGGCAACTTGGCAAGACCTCATCTCTACAATAAATCAAAAAAAAAAAAAAAAAAATTAGCCGGGTGTGGTAGCGCGCGCCTGTAGTTCCGGCTACTCGGAAGGCTGAGGCGGAAGGATCGCCGGAGCCCAGCAGGTCGAGGCTGCGGTGACCGGGAGCGGCCACTGCACTCCAGTCTGGGCGACAGAGTGAGACTCCAACTCAAAAAAAAAATTAAAATAAATAAAATAAAATAAAATAAGACTACTTGCATTTGTTGAAAATGGCTAACAGAAATATAGGAGGTATTTGTTGAGAGTTTACTTTATGATCATAAGATCATAGAATGTTTAAGAATGATAAGTATCTCTGTTAGGGTACGGACGGACAGGGTGAGGGTGGCGAGGAGGAAGGAGGTGTGCAGCACTGCAGGGGCTGGCAAGCCGGAGGTGCGCGCTGGGAACCCAGAGATCCGAGTAGATGCAAAGAATTGCAACACAAAAAAAGGTTAAGAAAGAAAAGTTTATTTAAAGGTAAATTAGAGAGAGAAAGAGAAGGAAGAGAGAAGATTCACCTCCCCAAGGTGGAGGAAGGGGACCAAAGCCAGTAAGCATGGCGACAGCCATGGCTCAAAGAGCACATTATCCATACCAGACTCTAGCAAGGCAATGGCCTCTGGTTGCTTGTGGTTGAGTCCTTTTAACCATTCCCCTTGATGGGGGAAGATCATTAAGGTGATTGGGTGGTGGTCTGCTTCCACGGCATCACAAAGGGGCAGACAAGCACAGGTACTGATGATGTCAGGTGATGGACAGCAGGCAGATGGGTGGGTTAGTCACATGATTGCTGCTCTGGTGGGGCTTATCTGTGTCACATAGTTCACAGAGGGCTGATTAGGTTAACCTGAGGTGGAGGGTGGGGATTCTTGCAAGAGACTTGTTAGACATTTGTAATTCACAAACTCAGACATCTGCAACTCACAAACTCTTATGACTTTGGCCTTGACAAGGAATCAAAAATTTACTAGAGATTATTATGCTAAACCATGAATGGTTGGGCTGTTCTGATCTTATATCTGAAGGAGATTTGCCTAGGGGGGATGGGATAGGCTGCTGTTTGTCCTGCAGTAGAATGTCTGAATGCTTTCTAATGGTTATACTGAGGCAAAAAGACTAAAGAATAAGCTAAGTTTCTTCTAGGTTTCTCTAGGTACCTTTCAATCTCAAGAAGATCACTCCCCTCCCAACCATTTTTTTAAAGACAGATGAAGAAACTAAGCCCCTAAATGATGAAGTCACTTGCCCAGTTCATACAGCTACTCGTGGCAGTGTAAGAACCAGAACCTGTCTTTTGACAGTTTATTATGCTCATTTTTAGTATTTGACTTCCCTTTTGTGCTCAGCATTTTAAATCCTACAGTTACTGCCCTTTAAAAGAAATTTAAACCATATTTTCCAAGTGGGAAAAAAATGAAAATAGAAAGTATATAAAACATTAATGACCTCCTGACACGGTGGATTAATGCCTCAATTTTTGACAGATATTTAAACACCTGGCTTAAATGTGCATCCCTATTTAAAACTATTTAAGTTTAACTGTGTCACTTTTGAAAACTAGATACAAAGTAAATTGTACAGTAGATACTCCTTTGAATCTAGTTTTCTTTCCCTCATTGTTTAGTTCAGTGTGAGATTGATGTTGTTATGTTTAGCTCTAGCTCATTTATTTTTATTACTGTGTATAATTCCAGTGTCCTTTAACCAAAGACCATCAGAAACACACTTGTAGTTGAACAAAACTGTATTTACTGACTTTCTGCAACAACAAAAACTGCACACCATAGAGAATTATGGAGCATCTCGGTAAGAGGACGTTAAACATGATAACAATATTTGTACTTGTGTTAGGTTATTTGGAGGAGGTTTGAAGCAGGACTTTTCTCTGGATCAGATGCCATCACAAGTAATTCTATGAAAAGTTTTTTTTTCTTTCTTTTTTTTTTTTTTTGGACAGGTTTTACCATAATACCCAAGACCCCCAGGGTCAGGAGATCCTCCCACCTCAGCCTCCCAAGCAGCAGGGATTATAGGCACATGCCACTATGCCTGGCTTATGATGAGTATATTATTAATTGTTGTTTAGAAGATGAGAGAGGTGAGGTAAGGCTAAAGTCATGATAGAGATATTTGGGTATTTTTGTGGATTGGATAATGCTCTTTTTTGTTTGTGTTTAGACATGATTATGGTATGCTCTTATTTTTCTTTTGATCCATCACAGTCATAGAAAGACCTTGTCTGATGTTGGTGCTCCATGAAATTGCTTTTGTTCAACAGGAGAATACTATAGCCTAGCTGTGAGTATCAGGCTAGCTGCTTTTGTCTTTTTCAGTATGAATGCACCAACATTCATTTACCCATCTACCGTTCTACTGCTCATAGCATATCATTGTACATGTCTCTTTGTACACACGTGTACACATTTTCTTTGGGGGAGAGCATCCACCTAGAAGTGGCAGTGATATCATATGTTATATTTCTTTCAGCTTATGTGATATTACCAAATTGCTTTTGAAGAAGCTGCACCAATCACACATTCATTAGCAGTGTAGTAACTTCTAGCTGCTCAAACACCTAGCATTACTACTCTTTTAATTTTTTTTTTTTCATTTGGGTGAGTATCTGTGTTCATATATCACTGTTGCTTAATTTGTATTTCTCTGATTATTAGTTATCAGAAGGAAGGCACTATTTAATATAATTTTAGTCATCTGGGTATCCTTTTTTGGGGAAGTTTTTGTCCAGTTCTCTTGCCCATTTTTCCACATTGAGTTGTTTGGTTTTTTCCTATTAACTTGTAGTAGTTCTTTATATTCTGAATATAACCCCTGGATGTCTCTTTATGAGTAAGGAAAGGAGATATGTTTACGTTTATGCCTAATCAATATAAATCAACAGAGAACAGTCTTGATCAATTTGGATAGATAAAAGAGTATAGGACCCACAGATGTTACTAGCATCATCAAAATGGCTATCTGGGCCGGGTGTGATGGCTCATGCCTATAATCCCAGCACTTTGGGAGGCCGAGGTGAAAGGATTGCCTGAGCCCACGGCTTTGAGACCAGCCTGGGGAACTTGGCAAGACCTCAACTCTACAATAAATCAAAAAATTAGCCAGGCATGGTGGCACTACTTGGAAGGCTGAGGTGAAAGGATTGTCTGAGACCAGCAGGTCGAGGCTGCCACTGCACTCCAGCCTGAGTGACAGAGGGAGACTCCAACTCAAAACAAAAAACAAAAAACAAAAAAACGGCTATCTGGTATCTGTGAGTTTTTCAAAAAGGATATATATTTATCCCAATGGTTCGCAAACTATTTTTCTATTTTATTAATAATTTATTGTCAAGCCGGGCTCGGTGACTCAGCCTGTAATCCCGTGCTTTGGGAGGCTGAGGTGAGTGGATTGCCTGAGCCCGCAGGTTCGAGACCCGCCTGGGCAATCGAGACCTCATCTCTACAATAAATCAAAAAATTAGCCGGGCGTGGTAACACGCACCTGTAGTTCCGGCTACTTGGAAGGCTGAGGCAGAAGGATCCCCGGAGCCCAGCAGGTCGAGGCTGCGGTGGCCGGGAGCAGCCACTGCACTCCAGTCTGGGCGACAGAGTGAGACTCCAACTCAAAAAATAAATAAATAAATAATAATAATAATAATAATAATAATTTATTGTCAGTAAGAAAGACTGTCTAATGGTAGTTTTCAGTAAAAACCTTTACAAGACCATTGCATCACAAATATACAGACACTATAAAAATTGTGTCATAGTGGTTTTGTTTCTAAACAGGTATGCAGAAGGTCTCCATTACACTTCCCAATAATGAAAAATGTTTATAATTCTAAAATACAGCAACCCATTTAAGACATATGCATGTATCAGATCTTTCCTCATTCTATGCACAGCTAGAAATGAATGATTACAGTGAAATGTATCAATGAAATGTCATACTAGGCCAGGCTTGGTGGCTCAGCCCGTAATCCCAGCACTTTGGGAGGCCAAGGCAAGTGGATTGCCTGAGTCCTCGGGTTTGAGACCCACCTGGGCAACTTGGTGAGGCCTTGTCTCTACAATAAATCAAAAATTAGCTGGGCCTGGTAGCACGCACCCGTAGTTCCGGCTACTTGGAAGGCTGAGGTGGAAGGATCCCCGCAGCCCAGCAGGATGAGGCTGGCAAGGAGCATGCCACTGCACTCCAGTCTGGGTGACAGAGTGAGACTCCAACTCAAAAAAATAAAATAAAAAAGAAATGTCATACTTCAGTGAAAAAAGACATATAATGAAATCCTGGCTATATTCAAAAAAAATCAGGGTGCTAGGTAATGGCACCAACACAACCAAAATTCACTTGAAAACAAAATGCACAAAATATATTGAAAATCTAGTTAAATCAAATTATACAGAAGCTTCTGATATATTAAGAAGTCTTAATACAATAAATTTTCAAATATTATAAATTTTAAAAATACATTCTTTTAAAAAAATGTTTTATTATAAAGATGTGGAATACAATTCAGTGTTAGGTACATAAACATTGATTATGCAGGTACTCTTGTTGATGAAATGTCCCCCTCCTTCCCCTAGCAGTTTCCCTCAACTGCCACTCCCACCTCCCTCCCCTGACAGTTTCCCACTACTGCCAATCCCTTTCTTATAGTATCATGATAATTGTTCAAGGTCCGCTTATGAGTGAGAACATATGGTACTCTGTTGTTTGTTTCTGTGAAAGATCACTGAGTATGATCGACTCTAAATCCATCCAAGTTGCTGCAAAGTCCATATGTTTGTCCTTCTTTATGGCTGCATAATATTCAGTTGTGTATATGTACTGCATTTTTTTATATAGTCCAGTTTCGATGGGCAACACGGTTTTTGCTATTGTGAATAGAGCTTCAACAAACATACTTGTGCAGATATCTTTTTTGTAGAATGATCTGAGTTCCTCTGGATATATTCTCAAAGGAGAATTGCTGGGTCATATGGAAGGTCAATTTCTAGTTCTTTCAGAAACCGCCACACTGTCTTCCAAAGAGATTCCAAAGCAGACCTTGAACAATTATCATAATACTATAAGAAAGGGATTGGCAGTAGTGGGAAACTGTCAGGGGAGGGAGGTGGGATAGTCAGTTGAGGGAAACTGCTAGGGAAAAGAGGGGGACACTTCATCAACAAGAGTACCTGCATGATCAACATTTGTATACCTAACACTGAATTGTATTCCACATCTTTATAATAAAACATTTTTTAAATAATGTATTTTTAAATTTAGACTGCACTAGTTTGCATTCCCACCAGCAGTGTAGAAGTGTTCCTTCTCCACATCCTCACCAGCATCTGTTGTTGTTTGTTTTATTAATGATGGCATTCTACTGGGGTTAGGTGGTAACTCAATGTGGTTTTGATTTGTATTTCTCTGATGATTAGTGAGGCTGAGAACTTTTTCATGTGTCTGTTGGCTGCCCGTATATCTTCTTTTGAGAAGTGTCTATTCATGCCCTTTGCCCACTTTTTAATGGGGCTGTTTGTTTTTTTTCCTATCGGTGCTTTTGAGTTCCTTGTAGATTCTAGATGTTAGGCCTTTGTCGGATATACAGTTGACAAATATTTTTTCCCATTCTGTGGGCTGTCCCCTGCTCTCTTGATGGTTTCTTTTGCTTTGCAGAAGCTCATCAGTTTGATGAGGTACCACTTGTCTATCTTATTTCTTACGGTATGGGCACTTAGGGTTCTTATCAGGAATTGGTTGCCAGTTCCAATTTCCATAAGGGTGTCTCCTGAGTTTTCTAAGATTCTTATAGTTTGAGGTTTTATGTTTAGGTGTTTGATTCATTTAGAGTTAATTTTTGTGTATGGTGATAGGTAGGGGTCCTGTTTCAATCTTCTGCATGTGATCAGTTTTCCCAGCACCATTTACTGAATAGGTTCTCCTCTCCCCAGTGGTTGTTGTTGGTGACTTTGTCAATGATGAGTTGGTTGAGAAATTGAGGCTTTGCCTCTGGAATCTCTATCTTTTTCCATTGGTCTATATGCCTGTTCTTGTACCAGTACCAGGTTGTTTTGATTACTGTAGCCTTGTAGTAAAGTTTGAAGTCTGTAAATGTGATATCTCCTGCTTTGTTTCTTTTGCTAAGGATTATTTTGGCTAAAAATACATTCTTATAAGTTAAGGTATTGAAATGCTGCTTCTCTTTTTTCTTTTCTTTCTTTTATTTTATTGTTTAAATAACAGATAAACATATACGTCTTAATTTTGTACAATATGATGCTTTAAAGTATATACACACTGTAGACTGACTAAATCTAGCTAATTGACATATACATTACCTCACATAGTTATCATTTTTGTGATGAGAACATATAACATCTATTCTCTTAGCATTGATCAATAATATGATACATTATTAACTATAGTCTCACAATGTTGTACAATATATCTCTTGAATGTATTCTTCCTAATTTAAATTTTGTATCCTTTTGACTCTCCAACCTCCCTTCTCCCTCCAGTCCCTGGCAATCACCATTCTACTTTCTAATTCTATAAGATTAACTTTTTAAGGTTCCACATATAAGCCGGGCTCGGTGGCTCAGTCTGTAATCCTGCGCCTTGGGAGGCTGAGGTGAGTGGATTGCCTGAGCCTGCGGATTCGAGACCTGCCTGGGCAACTTGGCAAGACCTCATCACTACAATAAATCAAAAAATTAGCAGGGCGTGGTAGCGCCCGCCTGTAGTTCCAGCTACCTGGAAGGCTGAGGCGGAAGGATCGCCGGAGCCCAGCAGGTCGAGGCTGCGGTGGCCGGAAGCGGCCACTGCACTCCAGTCTGGGCGACAGAGTGAGACTCCAACTCAAAAAAAAAAAAACAAAAAAAAACCGCCGGGCTCCGGGGTTCAGCCTGTAATCCCGCGCCTGAGGAGGCTGAGGTGAGTGGATTGCCTGAGCG